>VXAA01003849.1:1732462-1764113 GCA_013399115.1 Anseranas semipalmata | reverse complement strand
CAGATATCCTATTTATGACGTGTGAGACACTGTCCTGAAAAATGCTGATTGCAACTGCTCTGATTTTCCAGAGAGTGTATTAACAGGTAGCAGTGTGGAGGGGTTACAGAGCTGCACAAGGGTAGCTGACTGGCTTTGTTGGCTGGCAATGGGAGACAGCACCTTTCAGCTCTAACTTACTGACAGCATTTAAAACAGAAATGGGTTTCACATAAGACTTTGGACCTCCTAGGTCTGAGGAGGTTTGAAATCTGAACGTGGTTCCATGGCTGAAGTAAGCTCATGGTATCTACAAGTAGGGTACACTCTCAGAGGTCAGGGTCACAGAGAGCAGATGCTGAAGGGAGAAGGGTGATGGACAGAAGGTTTGCTTAGTCACTTGAGATCTGTGTGTCCTTCTAGTTCTGAAACATACATAAAGATATTGCTGCTTTTGCTTTAGAAAATTCTGCATGGAGCCTGTGTTGATTTCAGTACTGTGGAATGAGGAGCTAAGGAAATATATGAATGTGGGCCCATGCCAACTGTTTTACATCATTTTCTTAAACTTGTAATGATGTGCAAATGCGAGGTATGTTTTTTTTTTTTTTTTGGCTAGCTTTTGGAAGGTACCCAAGTCTAGAGTCTTCTCTCCTAAGTTTAGCTATCAAAAACTTGCATATCTAGTCTAAACCAGCCACCTCATCAATGGAGAGGGAAAGGCACTCATGGGCAGCAATTAATCTAATTCTAAAATAGGGTCCTGAGATAAGTGATCTGAATGCCCCTCTAGAGGGATCTATCTGACAAAAGACAGAACACAGACAAGGAGTGTAGACAAAAAGCTTAATTTCAGACCTTTGAAGTTAGGAACACAAATCCATTCAGGGTCATTGACGAATCAAATAGCTGTGAAAAATACAAATGGACCTGTGTGAGAATGACTTTAGATTGGAGGAGAAGCTAGTAAGCACTGAAGAACCATCATCCTGTAGACACATCATGAAAGGCTTCCTGAATGGTTGAATGCTTCCTTGAATGACCTGGATACCACAGTGGTTATTAGAGAAAAGATAAGTGGATCATTTTTTGATGCTAAAGAAAGTAGAAAGAACTTCAAAACAGAGGTGGAAAGACAGACATATTCAGATAGCCTAAAAAGCAGATACTGAACAACTCTTCACTTCCAGCTGTTGCAAGGACCAAATGTGTAAGGTATCTCACAAAGACATTAGACTAACTCACAGAGATTCAGGCAACTCTTGCACAGACCTACTTGTACTGGAAGTCCAGTGCCAACGTCCAGCTCAAGAGTGCCCTGGAACCAAGAATCTGTAAGGGCAAATCTTCACTTTAATAATTTCTTGTTCCTTATACTCTACTCCGACTACAGACTGTCATTAGAAAGAGTCTATTGGAGTAACTGCAGCTGTAAAAGTCTTCTCATGTCCCTAGTATAGCTTCTTAGACCCCATGGGATCATCTATATCAGCAAAGGATTTGGCTTCAGAGCCTCACTCTCCAAGGAGCTTTCACGTAAAATTGGACAGTGATGCGTGATGACATTGTCACACAACAGTAGTAGCTCACAGAAGGATGATACAAAGAAAAGGATTTGGGTGGTTTATATCATTGTCTTCTTTGGGCTACTTTTTGTACTGAACATGTTTAAAGTTTCTTCTTCTGTTGGCAAGCTATTGCTGTGTTTGTAGCAAAGCACCTGTACAACCAACAAAAGGTAATCTGTGCCACAGTCTGTTCTCATACTGGCATATCTTGGATTCGTAATATTAGCTAGTGACAATAAAGGAAATCGATCTGATCTCAAAACTTTTATATCACAGGATATGCTCTGTGAGTTTCTTGATATGCATTTGTAGCTATCAAGGTTTCATAGCATTTGTTTTGCTTGTTGCTTTGTTTACATGGCACATCAGAGGTTCTTTTAGCAATATGCATCGGTGTATGTGTTGGAAGGTGGATTTTCTCTATTTTTAGCAGCAGAATTCCTCTTTTGCTAAATAGCAATGCTTGAGATACAATGTTTTTGTCGGATCTTCATAAGCAATGAAACTAATGAAACTTTAATTGGACTATTCCTCTGATTTGTCACTACCATGTGTTTATCTTTTCCCTAAAAGAATATTAATTTGTACTTGGGGGAAACGAACCTATTTTAAAATCCAATCCTCCTCCTCACATGATATCCATTGTCTATGGATAGCAGTATTTATTGATTCTTCTCTAATTAAGGTTTATTAATTAGAGTGGTATTTGTGAAGTAACATGGTGAATATGCTGCCCTTAAGTAAGATTAGTGTTGTCTACAAGTTATTTCTCCTACAAGGTCTAGTCATGATTAATTTTACATAACCATTTCTTACAGGTCTCCACACACTGCAAGATTGACCACATAGTTTAATCCAGCACTTCTTATTTTTCTGATATTGTGAAATGACAAATAAGGAAAGATTATTCATGAGTGATTGCATGGCCTCTCTTGTTTTTCCAGTTTCTTTTAACTAGATTTTGTTCATGGAGCAGCCACACCTGGAGCCACCTTATGGGGGTCAGCAAGTGACTGCCAGCAAGTTGTCAAAAGGGAGGCTGATGAAAACATTTGAGGCAGCCAGAAGAATGTCTCTATAACCATGCAGTTTACAAGCTGCCTCTATCTTCCACCTTTTCTGTAACATAAACCTGTGGTTTGACAAATGTTCATAAAGATGTAGACCTTTGAAGAACATATGCTTAAATCTGTAAAGGTATTTAGAGGCTGGACCACAATGGACATTTAACTCTTACTGAGATTGATTGTTGTCTACTAGGATTCTGGCCCACAAAAACATTTAGCCACCTAACTCTCAATGACTTTTGGATGTTGAGTCTTATCTGCATTTAAAGGCATTGAAATAATTTTAAAAGTGCAGCTCCTGTGTGAGAAACTGAGCCATGGGAGAGGAGAGATTTGATGAGAAGCTTAGGGCAGAGGTGAGCCTGTGCCCCAACTTGCTCCAGCGCTGGTGTTTCTCTGATTAGTGCCACTCTGTGGGTGAAAATCTCCGTGTGTGTGCGTGTGCATGGGCAGGGATCTGTCTTCTGCTGGCTGATTGCTGAACTGGTTCCCTGGGAGATCAAAGAGCTCCTCATGGACTCAGACAAGCACTAGAGGAGGCAAAAAGCAGAATTTAGGAACGTTCAGGGGACTGTAGCAATTTAAACTACTGAGAACTGTAGCCTTAAAAGTGAGGCAGGGATTAGATCTCAGGCTTGGATTTAGAGATTTAGTCTTTTATTTCTTTCATGTAGCTTTGTGTCTTCAGGGCAGGGTTGTCATCTGTGACCACATGTGGACATCTGCTCTGCAATGTGCTGGGTGTCTCCACTGCCTGCCCAGGGAGGCCTGAGCGACCAGCTCAGGTACAGGCATCTGCTCTGCAGATGTCTGCATTTTGTCAAATAAATCCTGAGGTCTGGCTCTGTGTTAGGTGGCTAAAGTCATCACTTGGATCACCTCCATAAACACCAGTCATGTGCCGTAGTGAGCATAATGCAGATTTCAGGATAACAGAACCCAACAAGAAGAAAAATATGTACAGGACTTGGCTTTCATTCGCACTAAGTCCAAATTACGTTACACAGATGTTAATAAAGGTGCCTTACAAATCTATTAAATGTAAATTAATCACAGTTTGAGACAGCTTGACATGACCTGAGTGATGTGTGGTGGCTTTAATGTAAAGGAGTAAGGAACACACTACTCTGGCATGCTCGTCTTTTAAGAACAACAACCTGTTTCACATGGCAGCCTGCCTTGTTGAACCTCATTATAGCGTATCTCCACACCTTCTGCTTAATCCAAAGCATGATTCAGACCACTGGGAAACTAGCACATTTGCTGCTTGTCTCGGATGAGTAAGTCAAAGAATGACCATTATCTGCAAATGTGGGATAAGTGGAAGGAAATGGTGTGAGGCCGAGCAGCACTCAGACACTTATCTTCCACCTGTAGCTGTGGTGAGAAGTGAAATCAGGTAATGACAAGAAACAGCTGCTGGAGACCTTGCACTCTACCATGGTAAGAGCCATCGGCTCAAAAACATGTCTGTGGAACAAAAGCTAGAATAAGTATAAAGTGCTGAAAGGGAAAGGATGTCTTTTTCCCCATCTCTCCCAATTTGGATAGGCTTTCTGGCTACTAAAAATAAGAAAAGCAGGATAAACTGAGAATGTGATCTGTAACTGAAGCCTGTAAGTGGAAAATGACTAGCATTAAATTGTAATTGTACAGACAAAGGCTTATTTATTGCCACTGACTACATTAAAAATCTGCAGTGCACACAGAAGCCAAACTTCAGATCTTGTCATGCTTAATAAAATATTGAATTAAGCAGAAGTGAAACTACCTGCCATATCTAAAAGATAGTCTCAATGCCCTTTCAATGCTTTATTTTAAGACCAAGTACAAAAGGTTTTCACCTTACCGTAATTAACTTTTTATCATTAAGATTCAGAAAAATTGAATTGTGTTGGACACAGGTCATCATAATGAGAATTTAATGGATCTGTATTACTATGCAAGTTAAGCTTTGAATATGTGCTAAATGCATTACATTACCATTGACCTATGCAAATTTCCATCTCTGTGACTCTTTTTCTTCACTGCTGCTGCATTAAGACCCCCTCTCTCTCCTCATCTCCTTAAACAATGATTTCCTCATTTTCATATTAATTGCATCAGTTAACTGAGATAATGCTCCCACTGAAATGAGCAATAGGATGAATCACTGAAATGGTGCAGTTATTCTTTTTGCTTAACCAATTTCACAGGACCTTCACAAAGAACTGCCTTAATTTGACTTTATATAATTGCTTATCATTAGGCACAGCAGCCCCATGAAGTACCTTTATTTATTTAAGTCTCATCTCTGATTGATGGAAAATTAGTCACTTGCATATCTGAGGAACACAGATTGTTCTGCTACCAGGCAACTTCGTTGTAGAATACCCCAGAGAACTTCAAAACAAGCAACCGCTAATGCATGCTGAATATAAAATACAGGGAAACAAAGTGCAACAGCTAATGACATCCAGGAGTTCCTGTAGAACAACCATGATGTCACAAAATTGCTTTACCTGCTCTTCACTAAATTTCCTATGTGAAAGGGAAAAGAAAGACAGATGTTGTTCCAGGAGAGATTATATATCTAGCAGTAGCCACGGATAGACTATGCGCGGTTTAAACACTGATGATGCCTGTCTGTCACACAGTGTGAGCACTGAAGGTTATAACATTCCTCCTTTTAAAATTAACAAAGCACCCTACATGGTTTGGAATTCAGTCAGAAAGCTTTAATCCACTTCTCATTTTTAATATTCTTAAAGTATTTATTCAGGACGGCTCAAAGGAAATGTTCATGCTTTTCTCCTTTGTAAGGAAAAGGGTGTGTGCGTGTGTGGAATTAAAATTTCTAAGGCAAATTATGCTGTTATCATCAACTGACATACTCAGAAGGGATCTAGAAAGGATGCCACCTCCAGCATAAAAAGAGCCATAGCATATTATCCTATCATGGGATTTGAGTTGAAGGATTGCCTCCAGGTCTCCTTGCAGCACACTGTGTACTTTTGTCCCTGCGGATGAGACTACCTGTCACTGAACTAGATATCAGCAGTCATTAAATCCATATAGTCATAATATTGTTCTTCCCAGACATCAATACTGTGATTCATTTCCCCCCTTATATTAGCTCCTACTCTAATTCCACACACAAGGCTGACATAGCCCTCCCCAGCAGAAACCTCAGTTAACCTTCCCCATCTCACCAGGCTTCTGTGACTCCCCAGCAGCACAGCACCCAAACGGCCCCTCCAATTTATGCCTCAAATCAGCTTCAGCCACTGGTGCTTGAGTCAGAAGAAAAAAATCCTCCTAATGAGCTGAAAGCAGCAGCAAAGAGTTATACTGATTATTTCTTCAGTGTGCTGTGCTTGGAGCTGTATCAAATACAAACTGAAGGCAGTATTGCCTTGGGAACTTGCAGTCAGAAGTATTAACCTTGCAGTAGCGGCTGCTTTCAATTGTTTGAGAGGGTTAAATTTTAGTTTAATTCTGTTCCTGTTGAAGTCCCAGATAAATTAAGAGCAATTCTGGCTTAATTTTGTTTTCCCTATTTTAGCTTTATCTAGGATCCATGCAGGCAGGAAGGTGGGTCCCTGCTCTCTCCTGGCATCGTCCGTAACATTACACACAGGATTGGGAAAACTAGCTTGCCCTTTGTGGAAAGACTGGGACTTGAGAAATTAGCTCGTCACATTAATAACGAAATATTAGTGCAACTTTCTAAACCTTTCATGATGCTTAAGCTGAATTATGTTTGCAGAATCTTGTGCTTCAATACAAAACAGGACATGCCCTGAGAAACCCAGAAGAGAAATACTGTTGTTCTATTGAGTTAATCTCAAAAATTGAAATAGCCTGTGATCTCAGCTCATCAGAAGTTGGCAGACCCTTGGTTCTGGCCATCTAAAGGTAAATTTCAGAAGTAATGCCAAGGAAAAAACCTCACGCACTGCCTTCCTAAATGCTGTGTTAATTAAAGTTTATTCAAACTGAATAGAAATTTTCCTTATTGTTTGGCACATCATTTTGCCTTGTATCAGCAATGGTGTCATACATCACAAGGATAAACTCAAACCCACTCTCAGCATAACCACAACATTAGGGTCAGCCTAAGGCCGCGACTGTGTTTTGTATGAAGATGATGCCATTATAAGCACTTCCCAAAAGTCTTCACACCAGTTAAGCGGTCCGCATGTTAGCTGCCAGGGAATGCGATGCGAGTTCTTGCCTTCCTTATGAGTTTGCAGAGCTCATCCTTGCTTGTAAAACAATTTGTTGGATGAAATTAGGAGAACATTTCACAAACTGAGAGCAAAACATGGAGCTATTCCAAGAGGCAAGTATTCGCAGTCAGGAGGCATCATAGTCATAGGTAAGCTTAAGTAATCTGCTGTATACCGCCATGTATCTGTAGCTGCTTATTTTAGTCCAAAATAGCTAAAATTATTACAGTTTCAAGAATCTTTCCCCCACAAACCCTCAATAGGAGCAATAATGAGTGTGTTAAATCAGACCTCATTGCAATGTAATGAAGCCTGACTGACATATTGCAGGTATGATACTAAGTAATTTCATAAATTATTAAACTGTAATTGAAAGTAATAGAGCAGATTACTTTTTGACACACTTAAAAAAGACCTTGGCTTGAAAATAAGGACTGTAGCATGGCTGATTGGAAATAATGATCAATACATTAATTTTTAAAATGGCCACAAGCTCCAAGTTTAAAATTAAAACAGAATAAAATTTGAATTTTCCATTACTTAGGCAATTCTGACACTTTGACTTCTGTTTTGTTTTTAAGTAAAGAGGATAAATGGAAATACATTTTGTGTTATAGAATGGGAATCTAACATTTAGGATCAGCAATGTTGAAATACCAAAAGAAAATGAAAATTTAGAGAAATAAAAAACAACTTTTCCTAGAAAAATTTTAAGTTTCAGAAACTACATTTTCTCTCTGAAAGTGACCTCAAAGGAACCAGTTGCACTAAAATGTCGGTATTATATAAACTGTATCATTTTATGCCTCAGGACATCTTGTGCTTCCCATTTCACCCTGGTAAAAGGTTCTTTGCTGTTATACATGTTTATTTGTGCACATGCCCTACGAAACCAGCCATACCCTTGCACTTCTGCTCAGTTAATTATATTTACTCCAAACCTAGTGGTTTGATGCATTTAGGCAGGGATTTGAAAACAAGGTCAACAAACCATTGGGTGTATTTCTGGATTGTTTAGCTTGGAATATTGTGGGCATGAACTGCATGACAGTAAAGGTATTTATTAGATTAACCTGGTTGTTAGTACATTTCATGTGGTGCTTGCAAGGATTTTTCTGACAAAGGAATTGTTGGTTAAAAATCTAGTGTTCTAAAGGATAAAGTCAGAATCAGCAATACTTTTATTGACATGCAGAAATTTCAGGGGAAGTGTGTGTGAAGGTGAAAGGAGAGTGGGGCGCTGCAGCCTGATGGTGAGGATACCTGGGTAAGTACAGGAGACCACAGGTTGTCTCAACTCCCACTGATGTGGATTTTTACTATCAAGCGACGGAGTTCCACCTCTTAGTAGTACTCAGCGAGCTGAAATCACTCTCCTCATAATTACTTGGAGAACTACAGTATAAAATACCCGAGTCATCCCACCGAAGACAGAAAAAATATTGCCTATTTTAATGCAATCATGCTTCACAGTTTCCCGCTCACTTTATTGGGTTTCCTAAAGTGAAGCACTTTCAGTTCAAGGACATCTTCATCTTTAGCTCTTGTTTATTTTTCTTGTCACTGGTCTATTGCTCTCCAGAGGAACATTAAACATCTCAATGGCATGGCTTATGTGTGAAATATACAGTTGGTTCAGCACAGAGGGCTTCATTTTAGGGCTCATATTAGTGGGTCCCTTGTGAGTTGATATTATGCCATTTTTGTCCTTAGATCTTCTGGGGAAAGCTATCATCCAGTAAATTGCCTTAGTCAGATAAACATTACCAGATAGATCTCTTCCTGCCTCTCTCAGCAATGGGCTCTGCAGAAGAAAAGGTCATTGTTCATTCTCTTTCACTTTATCCTGCTCAATTGTTTCTCATTGTATCAGGACAGAGTCGGTTAGTTTTCACCAAGGTGAACTGAGGAAATAATAGTAACATAAACACACAGCTTAAGTGAATCAAAATATCCAGTGGTTCAGGGAGAGTGCATTGACTCTTCCAGGAAATTTCTTCATTCACTTTAATTCTGCCCTGAGTTCACAAGTGTATAAACGTTTTCCAGCTTCTTAAGTTTTCTACCTTCACTCTTCAAAGCCCATAGAACAATTTTGCAGCCTTTCCATGTGAATGATTTGGCTTTAATCCACGTCTGCCAAAGGGTCAATCCTATTCAATTGTCTTCCATAGTAAGGGAAAAGATAAAGGGTTTCACAAAGACAAAACAGAGTTATCATCAGTTTCTAACTGGGACTAGTTTGTCTGCCTAGATGTCCATAGGCAGAGCAGTTACCATTAGTATATGAAATGTCATGACTTGGTCTCTACAAGCCAAGAAACGGTAGGAGGGAATGGGGGAATCATTTTTCCTCTCTGTTGTAGCTCTACCATCACCTTCTCATGCTGCTTTTCCAGCTTACTGCTGTCCCTGCCATGCAGGCTTAGGCACTGTCCCTCTCTGTGATGTTTCTAACTGGCTAGTCCAAAAGACTCCCTGCCCGTCTTGCTGACTTAATCAAGATTACAATTTCTTCAAGATGGTGCAGTGCTTAAAAAGTTCTGGCTAGTGCTGGTCCCTGGACTCTGGTGGTGTAAGTCTCCTGTACTTTATTCCATTCAAAATTCAAAGCTTTTGTCATGAAATTTCCTACAGATACATCTTGTTGGTGTGACATTTGAGGTGAAATCAGCATCAATGAGGGCCTTATTAAAGAAGCTGATGAGCTTTATTTCAATTTTATTCATTTGTACTGCAGCCAACAGCCATGTATTTGAATCTGTTTAAATGTAATTTGGATTGGATCAGTTTAACCCAGAGACCATACAGGGCAGACTGATGCTTTAATATAATCAGTGTATCACATAAGGAATGCATCCAGACCTAACTATCTCAAGTAAAGTTTGAAATTGCAGTGTGTATTGGAGTAACGGATGATGTGAGCAGGGGGCAACCACTATGCACTCATCCAAATGAGACAGATCATACCTTGGTAGGGTTTATGAGTGTGAATGAGGAAGAATTACAGGGGCAATCTCAGATCAGGCCTTGAGTATTTGCTATAGACTCTTCTCTAGGATCTTGCAGAAATTAAGATGATGGAAGGAGGGAGAGCTTCAAAATGGTAGGTTTTCTGGTTACGTCTCTTTGTGCTTCCACCTTTCCTCTTGCTTTTGATGTGATGCTACAGAAGGGAGTACCACAGCCACAGATTTCAGGTTCACCTCAGGGCTGAGTGTCCCTTCTCTCCCTGTGAATCTCCCCAGAGTCCCCTCTTCAGGCTGAGTTTGATTTTGGGGTCCTAAAATGGAGGGAACAAAATTAGACCATTTGGTATTACTGATTTTGCATTTAGCTGGGCATAACTTATTGAAATTTTATTTGGGAAAGCCTTCATTATTTTTCTTACCCTGTCCAACAGCACAAACACCTCAGATTTTAAGTCTAGAGTTTGCTGTATCTATGTTTTCCTCAGACTTGCTACTTTGGGTTTTAGAAATTTAAGCCCTTCAGAAAACACTTGCTGCGCATTTTCTGTTCTTTAGCACACAAGGAGGAGCTCCAATTAATCTAGGTCCTTCCCACAGGCAGACTGATCTCTCTGCACTGAAAATCCTGTCTTCAACCATTTAAAAAATGCAACAAATTCTGCTGTTTCACTTGCAACTGTCAGGCATTCACTGGTAAGCTAGCCAGACTGCAGGACCTGACCTCAAGCAAACCTGGTTTACTCTGTGCTCTAGCAACTAAAGCGATCCACCTGTCCTAAGGAGATTTTCCTTGCTTCTAAAATCTGAAGGAAGCTAAATAACAAAAATCCCTGTGCAAACTCCCAGCTAAAACCAATACAAATTTACATGTTGCACAATGTGTTCCCGATAGCAGTGCTTTTAATCTGTAGGAGAGAGAGTGTACAGCAAAGTTGCCTGCAGAATTGCCCTTATATTTGCAAACAAGTCAGACAGCATTCTGCTTTGTGGCTCTCTTTCAAGACCCTGCGGCAGAGTGTGTACAGAGCAAAATGTTGCTAACCATTACCAACGTTCATATGAATCTGCCTGCCCTGCAGCACATCTCTAATGCAAGAGGGATGCTACACTGAATCAAGCTGAGGATTTACTAGTCCAATGTTCTGACACTGGCTGAAACCAATTGCTCTGGAAGATGCTGGAAGATATTACTGTGCAGTAACTGAGAAGTTAGATAGTTTGGGGAAGGCTTCTGTATCCCCCTGTTCCACTTTTCCTCACAAACTATCCTCCTCCTCTTCCAGGAAAGGAACAGACTTTCCCACCCCCAACATCAGGTTGGAAAGCTCTCATCTATGTCTAAAGTTTAAGGTGGACATTATTCATCTCTTCCCTTTCTGGACAACTCAGAGTTTCCCTCAGACATCATTCCTGGAAAAAAAATAAGGCATTGGAAGGCTTGTCGTCTGGGTGCAGAGTTGAAATGAAATTTTCTTTCATCACAATAACACAAAGTAATTGCATTGCATGAGGTTGTGTGGTCTTAGTTGCAAAAGGTCAGTGAGATTCTTGTGTACCTCCTTCAGTCATATCTTGCCAAGCCTGTGACAAATAGTTGTGGGAAGCCTCTCTTTGTACAGTGCTAAGCTGTTGTTCCAATGCAGAGAAAATATTCCTACTGCATTGTGCCTTGTAGCCTGCAATTTTCTATCACCCTCATAGCTGCTGTCCCTAAATACCTCTGTCTGTGTTTGCCTGTACATCTTCAGTTGAGACAGATCTTGGTGTTGCTCACTTAACTGCTTCAGCACCAAAATCCTGGAGATTTTTTTTGGATGTGATAACCGTTATTCTTGTACTCATTTGCTATCACTATAGCAACAAAGACAAATAGCTATAGCAACAGAAGATGCAGTTTTGCCTTCCAAATGGACTTGTTTAGGTGTCAGGTAGCAGAAGCACTGCATAGGGTGTGCAGAGTTTTGTCACTGCTCTGCAGTTGGCCACAGATCCCCAAAAATTTCTGCAGAGGGGCCATGCTGCCATGAACATGCAAAACAGCTGTTTGCTATGCAGCTTTTGAGGACACAGTATGAAAAGGAGAGCTCAGCTACTGACTATATATGCCTACGTGCTTCTTAGGAAAAGCCACTGCAACAAACCCTTGTATTTTTTCCTTTTTTTTCCCCTATGTGGACAGGCAAGCAGCAGGACAGAAAGGTTGCCCAGAGAGGCTGTGCAGCCTCCATCATTGGAGATTTACAAGATCCAGATGTATCAAGTCCTTAGCAGCTTGGGCTGATCTCAGAGCTGATCCTGCTTTGAGCAAGAGGTTGGACTTTAGACCTCTTGAGGTCCTTGCCAACCTGAGTTGTCCTATATGTTTTGATATGAGGGTATCACAATAATGTGTAAGAAGTGGGTAAGAACTAGAAGCAAAAAAAGTACTTTGGTACAGAAAGACAAAAGCAGTAGGGCGCGCAGGGGTCAGTGAGACCTTTCCATCTCTTTGGACTGTCATTTTGAGGCCAGATGATCACAGCGGGGAAATACCAAAGGTTGAGGTTGTGAGATGTATGGTTTGTGTAGTTGCATAGGCTGTATAGTTTGCTCAGTTTGGTGATCCAACCCATGTAGATTATACAGCACACTGGCTGCAAATGAGATCCCCAGGCACCTGGAAAACTAATTTCTTAAGTGCCAAATCATGGGAAAATATTAGGGAATTAAAAAGGTGAACAGCTTCAGCCATGTGCCATACAGCAGAGCATGATTCTGCAATGATGAAGATGCGCAGGAGTGCCTCGTACAATCTCAGCTGTCCCAAAAAGACCTGATGTCTTCAGTGCCCCTCTACCACCTACCTAGACCAGTGAAAACAGCACTGGAGGCCAACCTGTACAGAGACTGGTTACAGAAAACTCCCCTTCCCGAGGTGGAAACCCTTCACTGGAACAAAACAGGATCATAGAAGTAAATGGCTGTTTCCGTTGCTCAACACAGGGAAGAAAGAGCTTCTTCCCAGCATGTGCTTCTTGCAGTGCCAGACCTTTGCCAGTGGTGAAGGCAGCACAGCACACTGATTGTTGACCTGTAGGCTCTGCCTGACCACAAATATGTAGAAATGCTGTGTCTCGATCTCTGTCACTCAGTCAACTGTCCTAGCAGCAGTCCCTGCTAATACAACTCCTGCTCTGTCTTAAGAAAAGGTGGCTTTTACAGGAAACTGGCCTGCAAGTTACTTTTTGCCTTCTGCCTACAAGGTCTCTAACAGTGTCCCATCCCTACGAACACCAAATCTGTATATCAGGTCTTTCTGGGCTGAGGCCTCAGTCGTGCTGAACTCCAGAAGAACTGCCTGTATCAGCCAGTCCAGTGCTGCACATTGCTTTTGCTGGCAGTTTTAGAGAGAAAATGACCTCCTCTAGGAGATAAAATGAGGGTGATTGAAGGAGGATGAGAGGCTGGAGAGCAGCCCTGCAGAGAGGGATCTGGGGGTTTTGGTTGATAGCAAGTTGAATATGAGCCAGCAGTGTGCCCTGGCAGCCAGAAGGACCACCCGTACCCTGGGGTGCATCAGGCACAGCACGGCTAGCCGGTCGAGGGAAGTGACTGTCCTGCTCTGCTCTGCGCTGGTGCGGCCTCACCTCGAGCACTGTGTGCAGTTCTGGGCACCACAGTACAAAAAGGACGTGAAACTATTGGACAGTGTCCAGAGAAGGGCTACCAAGATGGTGAAAGGCCTAGAGAGGAAGACATACGAGGAGCGGCTGAGGTCCCTTGGTTTGTTCAGCCCAGAGCAGAGGAGGCTGAGGGGAGGCCTCATGGCGGCCTGCAGCTTCCTCACGAGGGGAGCGGAGGGGCAGGCGCTGATCTCTGCTCTCTGGTGACAGCGACAGGACCCGAGGGAACGGCATGGAGCTGTGACAGGGGAGGTTCAGGCTGGGTGTTAGGAAAAGGTTCTTCACTGAGAGGGTGGTCGGGCACTGGGACAGGCTCCCCAGGGAAGTGGTCACAGCACCGAGCCTGTTGGAATTTAAGAAGCATTTGGACTATGCTCTCAGACACATGGTCTGAATTCTGATTCTTGGGTAGACCTGTGTGGAGCCAGGAGTTGGACTTGATGATCCTTGTGTGTCCCTTCCAACTGGGGATATTCTATGACTCTATGATCCCACATTCCAGCATGTCTTTGCCAAGAGTGGGGAATTGCTTCTGTCCGTGTTAAACCGTACAGATCCTGCAAACACCAGATTGTGCGTGGCATGGCCAGAGTAGTCCCTGAGAAGGCTGTTAGGCAAGCACGGTTCAGTGTGACTATCAAGCTGATACACGTTGGCGATGGTAGCAATGGTTCATGATACTCTGAACACCTACTGGGGCCAGTCGTGATGGCCGCCTTTCACAGAGGCTTGTTCACAAATCCAAAGGCTCCTTTTTTTTTTTTTTTTTCTTTTTTAATCTTTTGTGCTCATGTCTAGGTGACGATAACACCAATGTTAATGCCTGATCCTATGTTCAGGTGTCTCCTGGACAGAAAATAACCTATCTCTGTCATGTGTAGTGTAGGATTCTGAAGGTGATGTTTACCTACAGCTGACAAGAGGTTTCTGTTAAAATAGTTTGTAGAAACCAGATGTGTTTTCAACCACTTTTTATTTTTGATTGAACTATATTTCCTAGAAGAGACTATTTTATTTTCACAGAAACAAAGTTTTTGTCATGAAGTTTTTTTTACAAGCAGAGATGTGAGAATTATGATTTCATTTATTTAATTTTTTTTTTGAAAATTAAGATTTAAGTTGTGATTTGAAGTTATTATTGTAAGAAGAATTACTTCTCACAAGAATTTTCACTAAATATATTTCAAATTTTCCCATAAAAACGTTAATTATTTATTATTATGCTCCAATCACATCATAAATGTGTTGTATTTACAGGCAGAGGTGAAAATTTCTGTCTTGGCTCTGTACATGAAAATTTCAAGAAGTGGATGGGCAAAAGGCACCACCATACCATTGTGTCATCCTGAATTAGTTTTTTTTTTTGCCTTTGCTGCTGCCATTTCACAGTTTGTAGTTTGCTGTTCACAGCTGCATTTCTGAAGCTGCTCTTCGAGCTTTCTCCGTTTCACTGAAGCTCAGCATTCAGGCTTGTTTTGAAGCATGTCTATTCATCTATTTTTTCTTCCAAATTGAAGCAGGGACTGATATTTCCTGCCAATATTACTGACCTCTCCAGGTCATTTAGAATTGCTCCCTTGGCCTCCTCACTTTCATCAGTAGTGTTAATCATTAATGTTTAGCAAGAGCAGCTCTCAGGCAGGCAGCCTAACGCCCTGCAAGCCCACACTTGGGAAGTCACACCAACTGTTGGGTTAGAGACCTCCACCCGTTCAATCCATGGACAACGTTGTCCAAAGAAGCCCAGCTTCACCTCAGACTCTAAGCAAAGCACCCCAGGGGCGTGCTGCCCCAGGCAGAGCCAGGGACATAGCCTGCTGTTCACTGAACACCTTCCTTCAGGAGGTGATGGAGGCTGCATCTTTCCCTGGGGGCATGTTCTCCCATGTGCTATGCATCTGCATGACCCATCGGCTCTGTCATCTCTGTGCTCACAGCTCTGGGAGGAGCTGGGGCAGCGTGTGGCTGCTTCCCTACTGAAATACCATTCAGTATCTGCATGGCCAGTGTGGAGCGTAGGTAATTTACAATGTTTTACTTTGGTAGATGTATAAAAAAAACCACGAAAACAAGATTTTGTGTGACTTCTATTATTTATATTATTCCCCTCACCACAAACCAGTGATTTTAGTATCCTTTTTACTTATATCAAAGAAAGAAAGCCAAGCAAGCTCCCTCAAAAATCAGGCCAGTATAATTTCTGGAGGAGATTTCAGATTTGGCACGTTTGTGAAAGGCAGGAACATTTATCAGGCATTTTTTATTTCTGACTGTTGCTGGAATGAAATCTGGGAAGGTTAGGAGATCATGCAGACACAGTTAGTTGGCAGAGCTCACCTGCAGTGGTAAAGGTTATTTATTAAATTGCTTTGAATCTTTGCGTATATCACCACCATATGTGTATGTACATAGAGCACACAGCTAAGGATATGCGTGTCATTCTCCATGGGCACAGGCAGACACAAGGTGGAGAAGTTTGAAAGAGAGATAAAACATGAACCCTTTTGAAATTTATCTGCTAAGAGCACAAAGTAATACGTAAAAGGAAAAAACATTTTTTCTGTGTTTACAATTTATGTTAAATGCCATTGTAGATAGAATCTCAGTTACAAAGGCAGGCAGTTTGGTTCAGGGTGATTCGATTACTAGCTTTTTTAATTGAAATGTCACTATTTCAAAGCAGCAATACTGAGTATTAACTTCAGGCATGTCATGTGGCAACACGTTGGACTAATCTCTTCTGTTGCAACTGGTTTTGTTCCTCTCATTTCAGGTCCAAATGCAGCTAATAAAGTCTCAGCAGCCGTGCACAGATGGCAAAAGGTGGGGCACAGAGCCTATGCCCCCCCTGCCCTAGCTCAGTGGCAAGAGGATGATCACACAGATGACAGAAGTGTTTCAGCATGATATGGCAGAACATCAGCACTACTCCTCCAGGGGTTTTGTAAATCCCTGGTGACAGGCTTAGGACAAGCAACTTGCAAGCACCTGAGAACTTGCTACACTTTAGTCATTGGAAAGTTTAGAGGCAAACACAAGAAAATGGTTGATATAATCAGTGAATATTTGGTCTGAGAAAATTTTCTAATATACATATATATATATTTGTGAGGAAAATGACTGTCAGACTAAAAGCTTAAATTCTGCAGCTCTGGATATACCTTTATAGCCTAAGAAAACAAAACTGTAACAGAATTAAAAGGTATAGTTTATGTCAATATTCACTCCCCTGGCAAAGCCCCTGGAAAGGAATTTAAAAATGCTCTTTTCCTTTTGGGTTATAAATAGTAGAATATCTGCCATTGGTAGTTGTGTAGTTTGTTTTCATTACACATCTTGAGGTTTTATTGAGTTTCATTTAGGAATACATCAAGTTAACTTCTGAACAAGGATTTCTCAGGCCTGTCATCATAGTGGCTCAGTCACAAGGTGAGGCAGGGAGTAAGAGCTTGAGGGTCAGATGCTCCACCTGACCTTTGAGGTTTTACTTTGCAGAGTTATTAAACTGCAGTAACATTCCTCTGTCCCTTGAGATGTGATCTCCACTCAAAAATTACCATATGGTACCAGGCTTCTGTTGGTGTAAACACATTTTTAAAACACTTTTTTATGGTTATTTTGTAACTCTTATCTATAAATTCCTTCAATGAAATATTAGAGAGTTATTCAGCTGTGAAACTACGCAGAGGGGACATTTTCCTTATCCTGGGTCAGCATTTTCTGACTTTCTGTAAATACTCTCTCACATGATGCTTGTTAATAGGCTTCCTCATGCAGAAAATTCTTGGCAGCCACTGGAAAAGTTCTCCTAAAGACTGATTACTTTCTCTTTGCCTGAGGCCAGCTGCTGATCACGGCCCTTACGTAGCATGACAAACACAGTTAATATCAGAACACACGGCCAGGACAGAAACACTCAGTCATGCACCAGTTAAAGCCCGGGCCACTAGCACCCCAGGAGGTATATGAATATGCTGCGACTTGTTGACACTGGTTTCCAAGAGTTTTAAGATAGGTGATGGTGGGGGGGGAGGATGGAGAGAGCAGAGGATAGATTTAGCTGGCGTTCACCCAAGTGCCAGCTCTCATGGTCTGGGTACACTGACGGGATGGATTGGATGGAAGAATACTCCAGCTTCTTCTGGGGTGTCCCCCACCCTGCCTGATGGGACGAGCCCCAGCTGGCGAGGTCCTGCCCTGCCACCCAGACTTCCCAGGCTGTGTCACTTTTTTTTTTTTTTTTTTTTACCTAAGAACACAAATGGAACTCTTGGACCATGATGAATTGTGCCATCTTATTTCCTGAAGGCTGGCTCTAGACAAAATAAATACAGGCATTTCTGGGAGCATGTAGAAGGTTCTTAACTATTGGTGGTAATGATCCTACATGTGTCGTGCTATTCAGATGGATCCGTAAGCACTTTGCAAAAGTTGCTACTTGGATTAACATAAAAGAGAGTTCCGCAGAGCATCAGGGAAAGATGAAATAGAGTAATTGTAACAGTGGGCAGCAGCACTACAGTAACCCGGGACAAATGAAATGTTCTGCAACCCTCTGAAGCATGTGTGGGGCAGGAAAGAGGGAGGAAGGAGTTTAGAAAAGCCTGGTGGAATTTGGCTAAGACAGCCATACCATGTAAAACAGACTGTTTTGCAACTGTTGTTACAAAGTAATTCTCTCTGAATGAGCTGTCAACTTTAAACTCTCACAAAGCTCTTTGGTGGAATATTATAGTGAAAAAAAGTACTTTGTCTGGGGCCAAACAGTAGGGAAAATCAGTATAAGTAAAACAGTGGAAAACAAACCTCCAGTATACCTTTCTTAGGCCTTTTCAGTGAGCAATTAATGGATGCCTGCCAAAAAAGAAAAAAAAAAACAGTAAGTGGTAATATCCTTGTGGACAACACCTAAAATTAGAACCAGAAAGCAGATCATGCTTTCAAACAGTTTGGATCATAGGACGAGACTGCATTACTGTATTACTGCACATTGACAAAGTGCCATGAGTTCACACAAACGTATGATGCTGTATGTGATAATGTCTCTTTACTAAAGGCAGTATAAACAGTTTCAAGATCTCTGTTCTGTGTCTTACCAGAAGGGCTTCCCTAGTGATTTTCTGGCCTTTGTTTATCATGGTTGCAAAAAATTCCAGTTTATAATGGTGTAATATAAACTTCCTCTAATCTCAATAAAAAAACACTATCAAATTTTACAAGGAAAGCAGTGGCACAGACACACAGGCACAGTGGCACAGACAGCAGTATGCCCAGAGGAGACTTCATTGTAAGGACAAAATTTCCTAAGCCTTTAAAAGTTCTTTCCTCTTATACATTTCCAGACCTTAGATGAGATTTCCATGCACATAGACAGATGCTGAATTGCTGAATTTCACCTTCTCCTTTATAAAATGACTGAGCAAGTTACAGTATAGATTTCCAAAAAGAGATGAGTTATTAATGGCTGACAGATGGAAAGCTGTTTCAGCTTTATTCTTGTATCTCCCTGTCCAAGTTTTTTTTTTTTTTTTTCTTGAGACTCCATGTCCCAGCTTTGCTCACACTGATGTTTAAGGAGCAATGGAGATATGAACTTCTATGTGCAGGCTTTGGTGTGCTGTGCTCCTAGCAGATATTGAGATATTGCTATGAACTGAACATAACTGCAAAGACAGAACTGAATGAAAATGTAGCTTTGAACAACCTAGATGGATGATGAAATTAAATGCACACATTAAGATATCATCCTAATTTCATTTGTGAATTGAGGGGTTCTGACCTAACCTTTACCAATTTTGTGAGAGATTTTGAGGATATAGTTGGTAATTCCATGAAAATGACATCCCGGTGCTCAGTACTGAACAAAAAAAAATTAAATCACAAATGTTAGGAACTATTGGTAAAGCAATAGAGAACAAAACAGAGTTCATCATTATGCCTTTATATAAATGCATGGCGCGTCTGTGTCTTTGTACTGTTCTGTTCTTTTCATCTCAGAAAGAATATAGTAGAACTGGAAAAAGGTTCAATTGTCCTTGATTGTCAAGTACCATCAATATACGGGACGTGTTCTGTGCAAGGAATAGCTAAGTAAGCTAAGATTCTTCTTTCTGGAAAAGAGACAAATTATAGGGGACATGCTAGAAGGCTATAAAATGAGGAGTGCAGTGGAGAGGATGGATAGGGGTTGATTGTTCACTGTCTCTTCCACTATAAGCACTAGGGATCATCAAAGTAAGATAGAAGGAACAAGTTTCAAAACAAACAGAAGTGGGTTATTCTTCATGCAGTGGGTAATACATCAGTGATACTGTCTGCCAAAGGATGCGGTGAATGCTAGAGGGTTAGGGGGGACCAGGGGGAGACTGGATTTGTTAATGGAAAAGAAATACATTGGGGAATACCAACTACACAGAAGCCAGACTTAACCCAGGCATTCCCTGAGCTGGAAATTGGTGGTGTCTGGGAAAGTATCACAGGGATATGGTCTATTCTTGCCTTGTTCTCAGTCCTTCCTAGTCTACCCCTAATGGCAGCTGTAACCTCCAACCCTGTCTCCTGTCAACCTTGGTTCTCACCGGTTTGGCTATTCTTACATTTGTTGAGTAACATCGTCTTAACGAAGGGGGATTCTTGGCCTTTCTAACTTGTGTACATGAACGCAGTTCCTAAACTGCATTTAACACCTATTGACCTATGCACTAACTTGCCTTTATGTAGCAGGCCAACAATGCTCTGATTCGGGTGGTGTTCTTGTGTCTGTCAGTATAAATATGCCATTTGTGTTCGCAGTCCAATTCTTCTGTCTTTTCTATATCTGTGCTTTTCATGCCTGTGCTATGTCATTTCTATTGCAAAATGAAGGAAAGGCCTTTGTAATACACAAGGAAACCTAATTTGCTTTTCACAATGGACTTAAAACCAGTGATTGATGTGTTTCAGTAATTAAATTCTGCTACCTGCAAAGTGCTGAATGTAAGATTTAGGAAGGCAGGGGGGAATGGGTGAAAAGGGAAAATACATTAGCAACTTTTGTGTCTTGTACAATGTTATGCAGAGTAGTATTTTATTTACATATTTGAACACCTTATATTCATCCATGGTAGGCAGACTTCCCTGATTTGAGCTGCCTGAAGAGAGTTATGTCTTTCTAAACTGTGTGTCATATGTAGAAGTCACCTGGAAGTTACAGCCTTTATGCAGACATTGCTGCCTGAGACCCTCTGACCTTATTGCAGGCATCAACTAAATGAGCAGGGCAATGCCTTCTGGTCTTAAAATCTATGAAATGCTGAACCACTTAACTGGCTGAAAAACAAAATTTGTTGGCCAAAACAAATGTCAGTACATATAGTAAATTTGTAAGCACTCCACTACTGAGCTGCACTACAGCTTGGTGGGATTTTTAGCCTTCATTTATATGTTCATCTGACAACACATCACCTATGGAGCCCTAAGATCTTTGGTGCCTGGGAAGGTTCATGAATATTCCACTTACTTTTGCAGTGCTCCACAGCCTGGAGAAGGGGCACTTGAAGCCAAGCTGGAGACTGAATCCAAGAACAAAGCAGTGCTGGATGCAGTCTGCAAGCAGGATTCTTCCCACTGTGCTAACATGTTTATTTTGTGGTAGCATAATTTTCTAGCTGATGATCTGATCTAATTAAGGCCATTGCCATTAAATTAAAAAGCCTTGATGATCTGACTGCATTTGGGAGGCATAACAACTAAATGTTTGACATATGGGGATATCCACACCTTGGAAATATGGTGCTTTATGAAAAGTAGCAGTAACAGCCAGGATGCTCTTGTCGCGGGCAGAAGAAAGGAGACACCAGAGGTACTCAGAACTGTGACACAACCTTACCATCTTGTACCTTATTCTGCAATTATTACTTTGGGATAAAAAGTGATGCTATATTTCATTATTGAGCTCTTTGCAAGTTCAGCCATGAAAAGGATTTTAAAAAGCCGTTGCATTTCTGCAGCCATCAAACAGGGGGCTAGTGAGATGAAGACCTCATACTGACCTTTTCACACAGTGGCCAAAACAGAGCTTCAGGTGTGGTTCAGAGTGGTATTTTTAAGAGTGGTTTTAATTCACTTTCATTCACTTTCATTTAATTTCCCTTATTCACAGCATGGGAGTTGTTTTACATAAAAACTTCTCAAATCTCTAGTACTTGCAACTAATGGCTGCCAAGTGAGGTACAGACCAAAACCTACAATGGGGAATTAGTCAATGGATAATTAAGAATGGCACATATATTACAGAAAGTTCAAATCTGCTTGCAAATTTCTCTCAAAGTTTCTTCTTTCCTTTCCTCTTCCTTCCTACCTAATGATAAAGAACTTTGTGATAATCTGCTTTTGTTTTATAGCTCATGGAGAACAGTTATGTGATCTCTTCCTTTTGATATGTAGAGTTTTTAACCCTGCTTAGCTTAGCAAGAGAGACATGTATTTCAAACCCAAGTACTTTCTCTTGTTTGCTTGTAAACCCATTTTGTTTTATTTTAGCTATTATTTTTGATGTTGCCTTCTGGATGTCCCCACACTTTAATTGGTTCAATATAAGACCCTTGATGGGTGCCATGAGAAAAGGTAAAACTTTGGAACAAGAAAGGTCATGTCTAATATGCCTGAAGAGTACTACATGTCTAAACAATATATATTTTTGCTCATTTCATTTGTCTAAATTAAAGAAACTTTCCTTTCTCTTTCTTTATATTTGCAATGGCAGTTTCATATTGTTTCTGCCTTCTGTCTATTTTGTTATCAAATGATCATTACAGCTGTCACAGGTGGTACTGCAGTAATCATGATTATTCAAATGGGAGGAAAAATATTTTTGGTCTAATGAGAAAAAACAAACAAACAAAAGTAAATAATATGAAAAGCAATCCAGATTCCATCCCCATAGAAATCCTTATTTGCTTTGCATAAGCGATGAGACAAGTTATTGTGTGCTCTCTTTAATATTTTTGCTCGGAGAGGATCTTCTGCCCAAACACTTTATTTCATCTGATAAGTAAAGTGATGAAAAGTGGTCCTTGCTTTAAGACTGGTGTTATTTCTCTGAGCTCATTGCTCTCCTCTTGCTGGAGGGGGGCCCAGTGGACACCTCCAAAGCTACCTTGGAGGATAAGCTGGATGAGTGTGAATTAATGGTAAAGGTTAAACAGAAGAAGAAATGCTAGTGACTTAGCTTGCCTTTAACTCAGGACCATGCAGAGGAAGGGAAGTTCCCCAATGCATCGAACCTGCCATTTGAAGTAGCGGATGGGTACAAATGAGGGTAACTCAAGAAATATGTGGTTTTGTGTAGAAACATGGAAACACAGGACACAGCACTGAGAGGAACTGCTGTGGACCAGGGCCAGGAGACTACAGCACCACATCACATTGGGGATTTCATCCTGAATCATTTTCTGGCCAGTATAAACCTTTTTGTTCTGGTGTCAACATTGCTACCTTAACTAGCTTTTCGCCTTCACACACTGGCCCATCTCCCAGGATGTATTTATTAAATGTAAATTTATTAAATTTCATTTCAGAAATTTCATTTAATCTCTTTTACCAATGTGAACACAGCCAAAATATTGGGTCTCTTCTTGTTTAGGTGATCTCAGATCCCTGACCAACTGCACTCTGGATGGTTCCACGTGCAGTAAATCTTATGGTTGCTGCACCTGCAGTGCACGCACTGGCACATGACTTCCCAGTACTGCGAACCCCTGGGTGAGTCCAATGGCATCTGAATAAGAGATGGAAACCCCAGAGGGACATGGGATACAGAAGTCTGAGTTCATAGTAGTTCTGGTCGCACGGTGTGTGATTTCTCTTTTCCAAATGCCTGAAAGTCATTGTTTGATAAAATGTGTTTTTAGTTAATGAACTTAGTTAATAAACAGTAACATAAGACCCTTACCTCCCGTACTGGCAGCAGGGATCATGACAGCCACCAAACTCTGTGTGTTTGTCCAATAACACCAGCAGCAAGAAGAACCATGTAAAGAGTATTTTGACAAAATATGTGGGTGCGCTATAAAGTATTTGACACTTCTTCTGACTGCTAAAGGCAATTGGAGAATTTGGAAAGAAAGAGAATGAGGTATTTTATTGCATTAGTACTAGGAATTATTGTCCAGACCGTTACTGACTAAGGAAGATGATAGTGTCTATTAAAGATAAATGTTTAAAAAATAGCAGAACTTTTCCAAGATCTCCAACAATGCTGGCTAGGAACATATCATGGAAACCCACGGAAAAGACATGGCTGGAAAAATATGATGATACTCACAAATAAAGAAGGATAATATTGATTACATAGAGAATTATTGATATGCCATCAGTATAAGGTAGAACAGCAGATAATCTGATGAAAGATTAACCCTGGAAAGAAATAAAAAATAAGGAATAAAATGTATAAATGTGAAACAATATGGTTTTATGGCAAAGAGGTCTTGTGAAACAAACCTGACTTTTTTATTTTTAATTTAATTTTTGGTTGATCAAGATAGATGGATAGATTTCTTTAAGACATTTGGCTTAGCACTGCATTTGACACTTATTAACAAAATTGCTTCTTAAAATATCAGTATTGTATATGTGCAATGGGATTAAGCACTGACTAAATTATAGGTTTGAAGGAGTAAATATGCAGGGAGAAATTTTGCTGAATAGGATTCTTTTATGGGTTTAGGGGTTTGAAAGTCCTGATTCCCAAACTATTTTCACAACATGCCAAAAAGTTCAGCCTGGGGATGTGTACACTGGAGAACACTGATGAAAAATGAGGAAAAGATTTAACTTCCACGCGGTAGAATGAGATTAATGCTAGAATAGCACTGCTTGTTCTGGCACATTCATTTTTAAAAGGTTGTTGAGAATTTTGAGACAATGATACAGAGACACAAAAATGATGAGAGGCCTGGAGGAAGTGCTTCACAGACAAAAGCTTACCAACTTCAGTCTGTTCAGTTCATCAGACACAAGACTGAAAAGTGACTTGGAGACAGCGTACAAATACCTTAATGAAGAACAAACAAACAAACAAACAATCAAACAAAAAAACTGTTTTCTGAAAAGCTCCTCTAGAATCAATGCCTGGAAGCAGAAAGCAGAAAAAATCATCTGAAAAATAAGGTGCATGATCTTAAAAGTGATTTCCATTACAGCAAATTATTCACAAGAGGAGTAGATTTTTTTCCATTGCTTAGAATGTTCATGAGGATTTGATACCTTTGTAGAAACTGTGCTTTTGTCAGAAACAAGTCTTCAGGCACCATGTAAAAGTGTTATATAATTAGCCCGTGATATAAACACTAGACAATCTAATGGCCTTTCCTGACTTTAAATTTAATGAATCTCCAGATGATTTTTAGAGAAATCCTGTGCCTATAGTAGTTAAATATGTATATGTTAGGCAGCCACAAGAGTATAAAAGTGCTGTACATAATTCAACCAAGAAATGAAGTGCCCTGAACTCTCAAGAGGACCCTCTTGTAGACACAGCAAGAAAAACCAACCTCTCTTTCAACAGTTGTATAAAAGCCAACTATTCAAAAAGATGATCTGTTGCTGCCAGTAGGTCAGGGTAATACCCACAGCCTAGCGCGTCTTCACCTAAGTCAGTTGAAAAGAGTTCTAGGCCAGCAAGTAGGCTGTATCTCAGAAGACCGTGAAATATTACTGAGTTAGACAATCCCAAATGTACATGGAGTTGTAGTTGGAAAAATGGTGAAAAGAAGATGGTCAGGTGAAAAGGGAAATGTCTTTGGAGTTATGAAATGACTGATTAATACAAAAACCTTGTGGGCAGCTTACAAGGATATTGGATTTAGCAGAAGAATTACTGAGAGTTAAACAAACTCGTATTTATGTAAAGACACACATCACAGTGACTGAAAGAACATTCCTTTAAAAAAGAAATTGATTTAATTTCCACCTTTCACCAGGAAACTATTCCTTATAAAGAAAAAGAAATTTCGGTTCTTTGCAAAATATGAGATCCACTCAATATCCACTCCCTCCTTGAAAGTCTTGTCACACTTTTTTCCTATTAATCAATGATCTGTAAGACGGCCAGGCTTTAATCAAAGGAAATGTTATTATTCTGCAGGTAAAAGTGCTTGCAACATGCCAAAGGGTGTTTGTTTAAACTTTAATGGATAAAGTGTAGAGAGCAAGTTTCATTAGTCTGGAGACAAAAAGCATTTATTTATCATTATGTGTGAAGCCAAGAGTTCTGTACGTTTGCTTATAATCCTGACAGGTTCCAGATAAAATTATAGGAATGATCATGAATAACACCCTGAAGCCTTAGAATATTTCCTGTGAGGAAAGAAGAGATTGTTTCTGTCTGGTAATAAAAAAAAAATAAAAAATAAAAAATGACCAAAGTCTGACATTCAGATTCAAGTTAAATAAAAGTTTTAAAAGATGTTGACTTTTCTGTGGGCACAAGAAACTTGGGGAGTTCACTGGGAGATGTTCCCACTTCTTGGTCAAGGGCTGGGGGTGCAGAGCAGTTATGCTCCCAGAGCAGCTGCTTCCTGCGATATTAATGTATCATCTGAAGCTCCCAGTTCTGGGAAGCCAGGCTGGATATTTTGGAGGAAAGGTCTTTCTCCAGAGATTTCAGGCACTTTCACTCTGGATTGCAGCTATATCACTGACAATTTTATTTCCACAGTTCTTCTGGTGGTCCCAGTTGGTAAGTGCAAGTGAGTAAAATCCCTTACTCCCCCTTTATGTATTTTATCAGAACTTTTGTTACATTCCACTGGTGGACAAAGGTTCACAGAGACTGAACAGAGATGAGAAGAAGGAAGAATTTATTGTGCTAGAGTGTTTGTATGTGATATGATGAATCCTGGTTCCAATTGAGGGAATTAAAAAAAATGATGTGTAGAAATTAAATAATGCTCAAAAAACAACAATTTCATTGTATTTCACCTATTTCACTGCTACTGGAAATTATTCAGGAACTCCGTAGTGTCTGAAAGTTGCTTCTCAGACTCTCTTGTATTTACCATATTTGCCTGAAAAGTCCATAATTCCCAGCAAAAGTCTAGTCTTGACTCTTCTTAAAACATAACTCCTAAAAAACTCAAAGGCTTGACAAAATACCTCAGGGTTGTTATTATTTACCTGTATGGCAGCAGTGCTACCAGTTGAAATCAGGACTTCTGGGCTATAGGCATTGCTCATACACAGAGAACAGGCACTCTCTATCAGTGTTTGCAGTCCAAACTGACAAGACAGAGGAAATAATTATTATTCAAAGCAGTATATTATTCTTATTTTGCAAATGAAGACCTGAAGTGTGCAGAGAGCTGAAGGGCTTGTTTTTAATACTGCTGTTTATGCTTTTCATTCATGTGGGTTCATCTGGGGCCAAGCCTGGCTTTGCGTATTCTGAATAACTATTCCAGCACCTCATTTCACACACAATCAGCCCTGCTTACACTGAATGACTATTCAGTACTTGTTTATTTCCTGTTTCTTTCAGAAGAATTACCTGACATTGTGAACAAGGATACTGCCATCTAATCCTGTCACATGCAGACCCTGCGGCAGAACTGGGAACTGAACCCAAGCTCCCCATCCCTGGCCGGTCACTCAGACACAAGGTCACTTTTCCCTATGACAGGTAGTGGTGACTAAATGGTAATGTAATTGTGACTCAGGATAATAATTTTGGATGCTCTTTTGCCCATGCTAAGCCATCATTAAAGTTACCAATCCCCTTTTATGCTCAGTTCTTCTGTAATTAGTCAGCCTGTAATGAATGGTTGTACTTGATGGTTGTACTTGATGGTTGTACTTGATGTTCTTGAAGGTCTCTTCCAAAGTAGATGATTCTACGATTCTAAATGCTTGTGTGTTTACATGACAGATATCCTTACCCTTGTTGCTTTCCTGCCATATTAAAGGCTTAAATGACAAACTTTCATTCCTTTCAGCCTCGACCCAATTTGACACCTCACAGTTCAGCTAGCTCCTTGGCAAATTTCTGCTGAGAACCCACATGCATGTGTGCTGTATTGTGAATACTGAGCAAGCAGCATGATTTAGATGAAACACTAGGCCTGGGGCTACGGTGAACTGTATGGATTATCTAGTCCAAGAGCCAACTCACTTTTAAAGGTATATCTATAGCTGCCAGCCACACAGCAGCCTCTGCTCTCTGGACCACGTTTCCTCTAGCTTGCGTATTAACAGCTGGTTGCTTACCAAGCTGTGCTCTGAAAGGAAAAATGTAGCTGTTAATGTCTCAGTGGAATGGTGACCAGGGTAACGAAATGCTTTACTCGTGAATACATTTTACCATGACTGGAAAAAAATAGTCTAGCAAATGAATAAAATTGCCAAAGAACATTTGCTCCTTAATAAAAATAACAATAACAACTGCAGTAATAATGCATTTAAATTACAAGACATACTCACTAGGTCAGTACCTTGACATGCTAGGTGCTGTGCAGTCACAGGGTAAATGTAATGACATTTACTACTTATGTAGGCATAAATTAAAAAATAAAAAATAAAAGTAAATAAACAAGGAGAGACTCTGAGTAGGTTGTTGGGAATGGGAATAAGAAATGGCATAACAAAATAAAAGGAAGTTGTAATTTACCATTTTTTTTTATTTTATTTATTAGTCCAAACCTTGGAAATAAGCTATCTGAGAGGAAAAGTAGATTAAATTAAATCAAACATATTACTCAAATCAATAATTTAATATGTTTGTGATAGTTTTTTTCTTTTAGCTTTTCAGACCATAAGATTTATCAGACCCCCTGGTAAAAGGAGCACCTCTCATGAAAAAACAAGGAACTAAGTGGGATAAAAATTAATTAGAAAAAAAATACTGAAGTAAATTTCCATCAGTCTATCAGCCTACCATTGACATTGTGGCACAGCCAATATTAACAGTGTGAGCCAGCACTATATATACTCAGATGTAATTAAAATACACACAAAGCTCTGGGCATATATACAAAATACACTGAGAAATTCATGCAAATTGGGCAAAATTCAATACTACATTCTGAACAAGCTTATTCATGCCACAATTCCTCCTACACAAGAGCCTTATTCTTAATTTTCTCCCACCAAAAGACTGAAGAAAAGGGTTTTGTGAAATAAGCTGAAGGTCACACTATGAAGGCAATATTAAACTAAGGGGAAATGTATTGCAAGGACTGAAGGCATTGGCATTTAAACCAACCTGATTTAGATGATACAGATGTAAAACTTGATCTTTTCATACCATGAAGCCTCCTTTATTGTTACCAGCTGTAGAACTGCATCTCCCTATTATAAATGTTGTATTTTGCCATTTCCCTGTGAATGAAGAAGTTCCTGCCTGGCGCAGAGCTAGAATTACTTGTCCTTATGTCCCTTAAATTGCCAAATGCCCCAAATTGTTCAAACTGTGTTGGGGCAGGGAAGAAAATTGACCAAAACAGGGAGGATTCTGGGGAAAGAAAGGGTGATATTTTGCCAGCTGGCACTGGTGAGCCCTTTGGTCCACCCAGATGTTCATAAAACCCCAGCCTGATGCACTCAGGCTGTTCCATTGCCACGCAAATGCCAAGGAAGGTGGGAGTGCACTCAGCCCCTCCATGGAATCACACCTTGAGAGGACCTGAGGTGTGCAAGACCTGGGGAGGACTCCTCTTTGCCAGGAATAACAGAAAGCTGAGAGATGTGCCATGCCTCTGAATATACCCCAAGGCATCATAGCCAGCATCCAGCTTCCTTCTCACCAATATTTCAGTATTATCCCATGGCATTATCTCACTGCATTTTTGTCTCTGGTCTGATACATTACAGCCTTGTGCTAAACTCTGCTCAGAAGAATCCACTTTACAGTGTGAAAACAGTCTGTCAGGGTAAAGTACCCATGCCAGCTTAATACAAAAGTCTCTCTTTAAAAACAGACAAGTGTCTTCCAATGATTTAAGCACAAGAATTCAAAGTAGTTTTTTATTTCTTTAAAACAAACAAAAAAATACTTGATTGTGGCTTAAATGACCCTTAACTTAATGGCTGGCAAACTGGCAAAATGCCATATTTTATTACAGATCCTAAATGACTGTGCTTAATTCATGCCAAGACATCCTTATCTATCATTCCCCCCTGAGCATTATCTGAGTTCATTACCTTATTTGGTTGTGGTTTATAAGCTATAACACTATTTTAGCTTGAAAATAAGGAGATGAAGAATGACTGCAACAATCTGGGTATTCATGCATTTACCAGCTGCTCTGCAGATAATATAGGCAATAGTGGCAACCTTTGACTTCTCGTGACCATATTTTAAAGTAAATGTTATTTACTGTAAAATGCACATATCTGTATTTTGAAATGTGGTTTTGAGGGAACAGAGAAGGTCAGAAGTTATTCGAGGACATATTATTACCTATGTTGACTTAAAAAAATCAGAAGTGCAAGTCACTGAATAAGGTTTCTATAAGATGTGCAAGAGCAGGATATTTCACCATGGAAAGACATCAGGAAGCTTCAAAATGCATTACTGAAGTAAATATTGATGCACATTTAAAGTGCTTTTTGAAGAAACTTGCTTTAAGAATCAGCTAATGCAAAAATGTAACCATTTGCACAGGAAAGCATAATTAAAAATCAGTTGAGGTCCAGGAAGGGTCTAGTTAGAAGAAACTTCCATTTCTTGTTGTTTTTTCTCTTTCTTTTCTAGCTACATTAAAAGAACTAAAACCTAAGACTCTAAACCAAGTATCTATAATACATCTAAATCATAGCAAGTCATGTAGATGTCTGGCACAGTAACTCTGCTTATTCAGCATCAAAAGTTTGATCCTGGATAGCGTGAACTCAGTTGAACTATTAAGGTGAACTGAGTTGAACTGGATAGAATGAACTCAGTTGCCTATGGAACTTGAGGGATGTGACAGCTGACCTTCAACATATGTTTTCTTAAAAGTATTTTTGGAGGAGTTAGTGATGTTTGAGGGAAGTTTTACTCTCTAGCCTCTTAGGTGCCTACATGCAAAAAGAAGTGAACAGTGGTGGTGTTGAAGTCAGGAGAAATGCAGTGCAAGGTGTCTTGTGGAAATGGGTCTGACCTGCACTGAGGGCCCTGGGGACAGAACTGCTGTTGCTCCTCTTTGATTGTCTCTCTGAAGATGCGGTTTTATTTATTCATGCTCTGTACATGCTCATTTTTATCTTAGGTTTCTGAATCTGACGGATTTTCTGGACAGGAAGAATCATTTCATGGTGTTTCCTGTAATACACTGGTCACAAAGAATTAGTCAGTAACCCATTCTCTGAGACCAGCAGCTTGTGTATTGCTAATAGATATGTTCCACAGAAGTATCCAGCTTTGATCTGAAGACACATATAAAGGGTTGATATATGGATTTCCCTAACAGTCTTGTTCATTTTTACTTAAAAAAAAAAAAAGCAAAAATTTGAATTTTCTTACCTTAGCTTTCAACCACAGGCACTGATGTTTTTTTCTGCGTTGAAGAACATTTCAGCACCAGGTATTTCCTCTGCAGGAATACACTCACACATTCCTACTCCATAATCAAAGCTGGGTATTTGATCATATTCCCACATGGAGTGGGAGTGGGTTTGAGGTCTGAAGCTTTCGTATATGACGCCAGTAAATTTTCAGCCACTGGGTTAAGAGGTTAGTAGTAGTTAAGTGGCCTGGTATTTGATATATACTCTCCAAATTCTGAAAATGACCTGCATGGAGGACCAGACTGAACTCATGACTGTTGCAGTCATTGCAAAGCCTGGAGTTGCTGAGGGAAATGAGAGGAGATCAGTAAAAAGACACATTTCATACCCATAGAGTGAACCTAATTTTTTTTTCTAATGAGTTTTCCTTTTCCCAGCTTACCTTCAATCTCTTCTTAAGAAAACACCAGAGTTTGGTGACTGACACAAGCAGATTGGCATCCCTTAAAGCTCTCTTTATCTAAGCACTGAGCAGTTTGGTTTCAGACGGGTTTTGTGAGGTCCTGCTTATTAATTGGATCATGGTAACAAAAAAAGCCCAGACACTCCTGGCTGTGCAAGGTTTTGTGTTGCCATCTGAAGTGTAAGTAAAGTAGAAAAAAATGGTGTGTAATTTGGACTGAGTTTTAAATATATTTTTTTTAAATGAAGCACCTTAGTTGTCCCCCCCCC
>VXAA01003849.1:1700161-1732426 GCA_013399115.1 Anseranas semipalmata | reverse complement strand
CCCCCCCCATTTTTTTTTTTCCTATTTTTTGGTAATCATAATAAGTGCAGATCTTCATATGCCTTCTGTCAGGTCAAACCTGAGCACCTCCTGCTCAGGTCAATGCAGATGAGCAGAAGTGTCCCCAGCCTGACATCCCATGCCATAAAATGCAGGCTGAATGTGCTGTGGTGCTTGGCAATCCTAGACCTCATCTTTAGGCCACAGGAAACTTGACTTCATGGGCACAGATTTTGAAGAAATAGACAATTCAAGGAGAATCTCCACTCACCTTGCACTTAATTTCCAGTCTATGTCTTTGTCTGCATATAGTACTACTTGCATAAACTCTTGTATAGCTGTCAGAAAGCTAGAAAGGGGGAAGGAATTGGGGTGTATGCAGCCTAAAGTGTCTTCCATCTGTGCAGCACACACACATTTTAATGTATTTATATAACAGCGTAGATTTGTACATAAATTTTTAATTATGCATATATATATATATACATGTGTCAATTTTGAAGGTCTACCCTTAAAATCTTAGACTAAATCTTAGACTAATTCTAGGTATATTTATTATTGTGATGGAATAAATAGGGAAAATCATTTTTCAAGCTTGCTGTTGCTGACTGGTTGCAGTGTCTAGTGTCTAATCCTCAGAGGAGAGGTCCTGTTCAACATAGGGCCAGGTGCTACACAGGTTCTTGGATCACTTATTATGGGATCCACATTTTCTTATGTCATGCTGTTTCCTGAACTGATTGCTAGGTTGCAAGGCAAGATTTCAGCCTGTAGACTTTGATATATACCTAGGCATAACTATATCAATCGAGAATGTCAAAAGATTCGTATGCCTAACTTAAAAGTCCTAGCTTTTTCCCCATGACTTTCCTGAAAAAGTGCACTGAGAGTGTGCTGTCACCAGGAATTATTGAACCTCTGATGTTTGCTGTGAAGATGACTTGCACCTGGACATCCGTCTGAGGCATCCTTGTCACTGATTGTTCTGGTATAAGGTGTGCTCATATGTATGCTCAGTGACCCAGGATCTTCAGATACACAGAGGTAGCTCTGACTTGGCTGCTAGACATCTGGAAATCCTGGACACCTGACCAGACTTCAAATTCAACCTGAGTAAACTATCCAGGGGAAAAATGAAGGCTTGTCAGAGAAACCTGGATATGCAACACCTGCCTTGGTGTAGCTTTACCACAAAAAATCAAAGAGTAAAACAGATATATGCAAACAAGAATACAGAAAACCACATTTTTTCAACACATGAAAAATATTCCTCTTACAAGAATAACTTATCCTACTGAAGAAACCAGCATAAACTGTACTAGGACTCCCCAAAGGGGCCTGCTGATATCAGCAAATCCACCCAAAAGCAGTCACTTAGGGAGTTCCTAGATGTTTTCCAGAGTCTTTTGAGCTTCTGGGATTTTCAGTCTGAAATCATGTTTCCAGACATCTAACCCCTGGATACTGTACAACCCCTGAAAATATTTATTTTGAACTAAGAGGCTCTTGTTACTGAGGCTACTAGAGGACTTCTGTACAACAGTAATCAACATTTCCCTCAAAGCGAAATCAAACACTCGCCAACTGTTTGGGGGCAAGGCAGTGTTTGTGTATGAATTATAACTAATGTGGAATTGAAAGGGAATTGCTCTGTTCCCAGGTTAAGCGCTGCTGGTGAAATTAGCAAATGTGATTCCTTTTTTCCCTCAAGGCTTGAAGCTGGAGAAAAAAGCAAGAAGAGAAGGAAGCAGCTTCTGCATTTTTCTTCCAATCAGCCATGCGTATTAGTGTATAAGGCAAGACAGGAAGGTAATATGAGAATCAGGCAAGCAGCCAGATGACATTGTGTAAGGCATCTTTGTATAACTGCCAGCTAGTGTCTTATAATATTGAACACTGAAGTTTCTATTTAGCAGTGTTGATTGAATGGTGGAAAAAAAAAATCCAGGCAAGGATAATGTCTGTAATCAGCACTGCACGATTGCTATTGTCTATGCTTGGTATACTTAATGGAGAAGCTAATTACCATGTGTTCATTTTTTTTTATTACGTTTACTATATTGCATGGAGAAGTAATATGATTTTTTTTCCCCTCCATGGGTTTACAGAAAACAAACAATAAAAACAAAAACATGATGGACCCCCCTCCCTCCACCCCCAGCCCTAATTAATTCTCATTAGGGCCACCGTTTTTATTTCCAAGAGGAAGTCAGAAGGCGAGGATAGCATGCCTGATGAGCTCACTAACCTAGCCCAGTGTGTGCTTGGACGGGGCTGCTGATGCGTTTGAATGTGACAGGAAGGAAACTGCATAAGCCCAATGCACAGTCGTTCCATTTAACTTCTCTGAGACACATTCATTTTACCTAGCACTTCCCATGCAGCTTTAGAAAAACAAAAGTGCAAAGTACCCCTGAAAAGTGGTGGATTGACAACTTCTTTCTGCCTGGCTGGAGAGGAGCAATACTGTGGAAACATATCCCCAGAATGACATGACAGTGCCCTAAGAATTTTTGACCAAGTCCTGCAGTAACTAGGTGTGAGAACTTCTGTCACTCTCTGTTCCTCGGAACATCCCCTGTGTCTGTTCAGTGCAAACCAGCTGAGTTTACCCGCCTGCTGACTGCCATTGTAGGACACCTGGTGGTGGCCAGCACAGGCAGAGAGAGGTCCCTGCAGGACACTGCCTGTGGCTGTGCCTCCTAACCCCTGGCCTTCTGCACAGGGCTCTCTCCTGGGTCAAAACCTTCTGCTGCTGGAAGGGAGCTGATGGCCACATCCTCAATGGGCAGCATCCTCTAAGCCTTCCTTGGTAGAGCTGTTTTGTTTTGTGGAAAATACTTGAATATATATTAGTAAAGGGTCCAGAGCTTCTCCCTGAAGGTGAGTAATCTGGTTACTCATTTACTCACTGTTCTCCCCCCTCTCCTTTCCAATGAATAATTATTCCATGAAAAGTGAGCACTTAAGGCCTTCTGTGAACCAGGTCCTTGGGAATTTATATCTCACCTAGTGTCAATGTATGTCTTTCAGTCAGATCTGTGCCACTACGGGCCTGATTTTTAAGTGTGTTTGGAAGATGTAGATGACGATACCTAGTGGGATCTTTCTGAAACGCCTTTGTGTTCCTAACCCCCATTGGAAATCAGCTCCATCTAACTGTTTAATCCTGAGAAATATCTGATTTGCATTAACTATGCTCGGAGGGTTAACAAGACATTAGCATAACACTTACAAAACTCGTATAATCCTATGGAGTCCCGTGAATTGCTGAGTGGCCCCTGGGACAGGTTGGGATCCTACTCAGGTCCTGTTACTTCTCCTGGAAGGATGAGGTTCCACATTCATGCTACATTTAGAGCATGCACAAAGTACAACATCCCCAGGGACCTGAACGTCAATCGTCAGATGCTGATTAGACCAACATTAATACCAAGGCAGAGCTAAAAACAATGTCAGTCAAACTGAACTCAGTGCTGATTTTAACAAGCAGGTTCACAAAGTCTGGTCCTCCCACGCTGAAAGAAATAGGAAGATGTTACAGTATTTATAGACTGGATTTCAAAAAGCAGAAGCAGCTAATGCACTCTCTTTATTAAGCACACTCCCTAGTGCCTGCAAATTGCTGCATATTTCAAGCCTTATTTAATTTTTAATACAGCAATCTGTTACGTAATCAGATATATTTTGAGGGAAACTTATTATTGCGTCTCACAGTCTGACCGGTTTCCCTCTAAGAGGTTGGCAAGCTATTGCATGTGGTTTTTATGGGCAGGAACTCCTTTTTTTTCATACCACTGAAGCTGAAATTAAAATGTCCTACTCGATGTATGTGGTATATTAAGCACAAAGAAGCAGTGTCTAGCAGGGTGGTGATAAGGGGACAGATTAGTTCTCTGCCACACAGGGAGGGAGTGAAGGCTTCCTCTTCTGATAGTATAAATTTTGATGTAAAAATTGGCTATTCCCCCATAAGATCCTCTATGGCTGCCACATATTTTGGCAAGGTAAGTAGAAAAGACCAGGTGAAGATTTCATTTCAGTGCCTGTGAGACATGAGGAGAAGGTCATTTAAGAATTTCATTGCTCCTAGGTTCACAAATCTTCTTAAAAATATGAAACTGAGATATGTGAGACAGACATGTCTTGGGATCCTACATTTCTGTTCTGCCCTCTTATGCTATGGGAGATGGGGGATGTTGGAGGGATGGACTTAAGGGTAATCTACACTGGGGGTACAACTTCATTTACATACATTATAAGTTCTTTCAGAAGAAACAAAGGGTAAATACTTGAGACAAACTTACACCAGGCTTCTGCCTGTGAATCTGTGTGTAGTGCTGGACAGGGAGCAAACTTTACCATGCCTCACTCTTTCCACCCCAGAGGGGATGAACAGCAATTGCAAGACTCAGAAGAGGGAGGTAAATCTCAAAGACTGCAGAGCACCTTCCTTGGGATGCTGGGTGGTGTAGTGGAGCAAACTGTCCTGCTCTTCCTTAAAATTCCATCAGACTTGTACTTTTAAGAAAGCATGAAATTTTGTTGGAGCTCCCCTAGACAAGTAGCTTGGCTACTTACAGATCTTCTTGCTTAAACCCTCTGCCTGCATATCTTAGTGTGCCAGACTCAGTTCTGGTCCCATTTATACCTTGGTTGTAACCTTCTACTTCCTAAATACCTTATCTGGTAAAAAGAATCAATTGAAATGTCTTTTCTGCAGATAGCACTTCAAGTTCTTGAAATAATAGATGTTTTCACATACAAAAGGTTTGCTTTTACTGAAAAAGAGATTTCTTCAAGATAAAAAAAAGAGGGGGTGCGAAATCAACATTCTGTAGTTCTCTGTTACAGAACATCAACAACTTACTTTGTGTGTTTGGACTCACAGTGATAACAAAGGACATGTTGAAGAAAACAGCGACTGAAATTACAGCAGCAGATTTGTTTGGGCCTCTTGTGCAGGAATAAGCTTTCTGCTGGCCTCCATAGTGACCTTCCTGTGTCTGTTATCAGATGCTCTCATTATTCTTTCTTCTGAGCTCTTCTGTAAGGTGTGGGAGGAAAAGCAGTGAAAGAAATGTCTCGGGAAATATCCCATATGACTTGTATGTGCATGGTAGTAAGGTAGTTAGCCTGAACTACGTCAGCTTTTTTTTTTTTTTTTTCATATTCAAGATAAGTTTAGAGACAGCTTGGTTCTCTTTCACTGTATCACAGTATGCAACAGACTCTTCAAAGAGTTTGTCTCTGCAGCATTTCTTACTGTCAACAGTTTTAGACAGTATTTTCTTCCAAATGTTTCAGGTTGATCTAGCCAAAGCTTTGGGTGTCATCCCTAGATATTAGGAAATATTTAGCATTCAAAAGTGAATACAACTCTCCCTATCCTCTTCCTCTTCATAAGATAGTTCCCTAACGTGATCTGATATGCTGAAAAATACTGAAATAGCAAAAGGATTCCACTCTCTAAATAGAATTGCAAGTGGGTATTATCCTTCTAACTGCATACATATCCTTATGGGAACCTACATACATGTCTCTAGGGAACCTGCTGTGGAAGGGGGGTTGGACCCGATGATCTCTGGAGGTCCCTTCCAACCCCTACAATTCTGTGAATCTGTGAATCTGTGAATCTGTGAATCTTATCCTTAGACATCTCACAAAATGTCGGCAAGGGACTACATATTTTAGTGGGAATTAAATGAGTGGGAATTAAAAGTTTAAATACTATTAAAAGTCATATTTTTTTTTCTATTTTTTTCTTGTCTTGGAGCCAGACAATCTATATCATAACACGGAATGTCAGAAGGAATTGTTCTCTTCTGAGATACAGGAAGGGACTTTCTTGGAATGTGTAAATTAATATGCTCTTAAATATGCTCTGTTCTCTTTGGTTTTGCTGGAAAGAGTCAGCCTAGACTCTCCCAGATCTGACTGTATGGTTTTCTTTACTAGAAATGCACATACTTTCTTATCTTCAGCTGCAACTCTATCCATGTGCAGCTCTGCAGTGATCTTGTAAATCACCTCAATTAATGTTTTTAAGGATGTTTTCTGTGCTTAGATACCTACTTCTTGTCCTTCTCTTTAGAGGTGGGAGAAACTAAAGGTGTTCCTAACATTAATGGTGTTTTTCATCTATGAACAAAAGATTACAAGTGAGTACCTGGAGAATTTATTGTGGCATCATTGGTCAGGAATCTGGAGAGAACATGTTAATTTTGAAGATGGAGACTCAGTTTGAACCTCCATTCGATCCATCCAGATTGGCAATAGACTGGAGCATTGTAACTAAACTAAGGGCTCAAATGGATTATGAATTTACTNTTTTTTTTTTTTTTTTGCCAAGTCAGCTTTACCCCTCATCAGCTCCAGTAACTCTTCACAGCTAGGTTCATGGCACATGTTTTTTAAATCCCCTTTCACTAAGAGCCAAGCTTGATGTGGCACTTGGTAAGAGCAAACAAACAAGCTGCACTGATACAGTCATCTATTAAGGTGTGGTAGCATTTTAGACTGAAGATCTCTCATCAGCAGCTTCTCTGGTATTTAAAGCCCAGCACATACACATTTCAGCAGGAAGGCTTCTCCTTTGTTATCCACAGACAGGAAGACTTGGCTCTAAAGACATATTAAACGGATAACAGGCTCTGATAACAAAAGAAAAAAAAAATCCTTCCTCAATAAGAAGAAAAAAAATTACTCCAATTATAGATGATCTGGTCATTTGAAATCTCTTATGCCCACACTACATTTGATTTTCCTCTCTCTAAGGTCTTGCTAATGCTGCAAGACATATTTTTAATCAGATTCCAAAATAAATACAGTTTATGACAGAGCTGGTACCTTGGAAAGGATTAGTTCTGCTCTGCCACTTGTATATCTATTAAATTTTATTCAGCCATCATACATCCAAGAATACTGTATCTCATGGATATATTTTAAGGCAGTAAATTAAAGCAGTACACAGTAGTGGTCCCATTAGTGGAAAGTGGCGAATCCAGTGCATTTCTAAGCACTCCACTCTAATCTTCCTACCTCTGTACTGTACAGAAGACATTAATGTGTTGTTTTAATTTGAGACTCAGACACTCAAAAAGCTCTCATCAAGAACAATTTCCAGGCCTTGCAAGATGGAGGGGATAAAATAAAGCACTAAAAATAAATAATTCAAGACAAATTTTATTCATTATGCTGTGTTTTCTATGGGCAATGGTTTGTGTAATTTCTCCTGCAGTGCCATTCTGAGCAGCATCTCCTTGTGCTTTTTGCTTCACACAAAACATTTGATTTATGTACCTGCACCTTACTATCAAAGTAAGTTTATAATCTCTCTGACTGTCCTTGTTTTAAACAAAAAAGGTGAACAAGCCACCCCCTACCATGTGCATGCAATATTTACAACCCCTTTAAAGAAAGGAATACTCAGTTTCTTTGCTATTTAATCATACATATTTGATTAATGTTGTTCATCTTGCTTACAAGGAAGCTTTATTGTCAGTGTGAAATGCTGAGATTCTTTGAAATTGTAAAATTCTGGCCTAGCCTGACCTTCTGTTCACATGAAATTTACCTTGCTCAGGTGTTACATGCCCAGCCTTGGGTAGTGAAATTGCATGTGTTTTAAAACATGCTGGCCATCACAGTTTTGATTTTTATAAGTTGCTACCAATACTGACCATAGTAAATCATAAATTAACATGTAGAATATAAAGTGATTTTATCTTTTCTAGGAAGGATCCTAAGTATCTCAAATCAGTTTCAATGTTCATAGTTACTCATGTTGTTCCACCTCTTTGTGGCTTCCTTCTCACCTTTCTCAAATACTCCTGTCAGGCAGGTAACTCACTGGCACCAAGTGCCATGTGAAGCTTGTTCAGACATGGAGAAGTTACTGAGAGTCTTTGGCCTATAGGTAATGGCAGAGCTCATGAAACCTAAGTGTATTTCTTACCAGCTAAGCAGGTAAAGTGACCCTCTACAAAGATATAGTTGGAAATATTTAGAGTCTATAGAGTCTGAGACATATGGGTTAGGAGGGCTTGTCAGAGCCAGAGCAATATGTGATGCAGGAAGCTGGGTACTACTGGAGAAAGAAAGTCAGAAAAAACAGAATCTGCAACACAATCAATCCTGACTGAACAGCAGGAAGCAATGATGAACATTGCCGCGGGTGAAGCTAGCAAACAAAGTGTCTTTTGGGTCTGGTGGTGGATGATGGGACCTGGATTTCTGCCCAAGACCATGGCTCTGGCTGTTTATTTCCAATACATTCTGAGAAACAGGACTTTGTAAGGGCCTGGGTATTAATTACATAGACCAAAAAAAAAGGAATAATAGCAAAGAGATGGGGCTTTGTCTTAACAAGACAAAGGATAGGATGAAAGGGATAACACATTGCTTTGTGGCCAGTGCCACAGTAATGAGTTTGCTGCAGAATAAAAGGAAAGTGGGAATCTATAGCTTCTACTCAACAAAAGCCTCTCAAAAGACAATTCCATCCTCATTACTGTTTCAACAAAACAGTAACTTGCACTGCCTGTCCAGATAGAGAAAATCAAGCACTTCAAAATCTTGACTGTAGCAGGTGAAATGGCATCTAACAAGATCCTGGTGTCACACTTAGGAAGCAATTAAAGTACTTCAGCTAAGAGCCCATGGCCTTGCATCAGACTGGATAGATACGGTGGAAAATCTGTATCTTCCCCGGGACCCACTCTTTGTGGAGCTGAGCTGATCCAGGGAGGAGTCCTGGCTCCTGTGTCATGATGGAAACAGGCAACAGGTGGTGCCATTTCATCCACCTTCCCAAGAGTTTTTTTTCTGGTATGCAGACGCTCTTCATCTTTGAGGAAATATTAGGTTGTTGGACTTTTTGATAAGGCCTGAAACACCAGAGCAGACTCAGAACTTGTTCTCTGTCTTAATCTTTTTAACTCAAGTCAATACCTTGAGCAGAACTGCTCCCTTGGTATTCTGAATGGAGCTGTGTGAGTGCCTTTTGACAGTCTCTGTTGGTCAACTAGTAGTTGGAATATAAATAAACCTAGTTATCTTAAGAAAAATCCTGCTGTTCTGCATCAGTTTCCACTTCCAGTGGGGAAGAGGGGTGGATATGCCACACTTTGCACACCAAACCTTCTCTCAGAGCACTAAAAGAGGGTTGGCAACTGACACCAGCTTTCAAATGTCACATCTCCAACTGAACCTCGTTGCTACCAAAGAAGCTAATGGCTAAGCTGTGGGATGGCCATGAAAAGGGAAGTGTGAAGTACCCCTGCTTTCCCCTTCCAGGAGCATCACACTCACTGTTCCCTCCTTCATATCTGCCAAATTGCATGGATGTTCACCTTCCCAGTGACACTGGTCATGGCCTTGACAGTTACCAATATTGGCTTTAGAAACCAGGTGGGGAGAGATGTGCTGCTCTAACTGAACAAAGAGTGTCCTTGCCTTTAGGTGAATGGGACAAAGAATGGTAATAGAAACAGCTTTTCCTATGATCCCACAACACAGAGCTTTAGGAATTACTGTAATTTTCACAAAGACTGTAAGCGTAACAAAGAACTAATTGGGGTTTCCCAATAGACTTAAAAAATAGGGCTGCTGGGTGCAGGTTAATATTTAGTTTTATTCTAGGATTAAACTGGAAGACATTTCTTAAAACAGAGATTGGGAAAGCAGTGTGGAAAATCAGCATTTACACATTGGACATTGTAATTATGGGACTGTTATTGTAAGATTGTCATACACAAGGAAGAGGAGACATGTATTGTCTTCCATTTGTCCTGAGAAATTGTTGCCTGGAATAATGTGTCCATTTAAAAAAAAGCAGTTGATAGAAAGCCCAGAAAAGAATAATACAATTATCAGAGAATCAGTCAACACAGACAGTGAATAAGTTCAAAAAATTTGGTTTATACAGATTGGAAAAAGCAGGATAAATGTGGGACATGATAACAGTCTTCAAATATGCAAAAAGCTGTTATAAAGAGAGAGCAAATTGCTTGCTATGCCTGTTGAGTAGTTTGGCAGCAAAGAAGATTTAAGTTGAGCATGAGAAATAAAATTGAAGAGGCTGCTAAGAGAATCCCCTTCAGTGGGAGTATGTAAAAGCAGGCTATGCACACTTTGTTTAGTCTGGTCAAAGTGTAAGCTTAATCCTGCTTCTGAAGAGGTAGTAGGTGGCCACTTGAGGTCCCTTCTTGCTGGCAGGTTTATGAGTCATAGTGGCAGCTGGAGAATAGAATTAATGGACACCTGCCAAAATTACATCCAGGACATGTTTTTCTTATCAATCATCTAGAAATATTGTTGCTGTTTTGATACACCGGTGCAGTGTTTTTTTTCTGTCATTGACACAAACTTGGTGCTTGCTCTTAAGAAAGTGGGGTCTTGGAGGATGATTACCTTATAATTTCAGAAATCCAAGTAAGGTCTTTTTTAAGTTCCATAATGCCATAACCTTGTTTTAATCCAGCTCCTGAAACAGCAGAGAAATGCCTCTCATAGGGGTTATTCCTGGTACTTGTCAGCAGAGGAAACACAAGATGAACAGGACTAATGGGTATTCAACAGCGAAAGCAAACCAACTAATATTTATCACCACTAGCTCAGGGGGAGGCAGTGTCCCAGGCCCAGATCTGCCAGGCTGATGTCTTGCATTCACAGGTAGGTGCTTCTGATGAGAAATCTGTAGTGCTGTAAGAAATCCAGAGTGTCATTGTTTGAATCTGGACAAGATCCCAATATTTGGGTCACGTTGATCACCGTAATATTAAGCCATAGCTGATTAGAGCAATGCACATACACAAACAGGTTGTTTCTTACCAATGGCTCCCACTGCGAATCTGTGCCTCGCTTTATAAAGATAATAGCATTTTGCAGGCTTGCTAAGCTGGTAGGCCTTCTATACACCTTGTGCACCCGTATACGTTTCTGTAACCACAGCTATGTATGTACGGAGTGCTAGGCAAGGTATGTAAGAAGAGGTAAGGTTTTATTAGGCCAGCCATTATAATTTGTAGAAACTCTCCTCATGGGCAGTACATTCTTTCAGGCTCACAAGCCCTCACCTGGCTTTTGGGAATGAGGACTTTTTCTTTCAGATGTGTCACAGAAATACAGAAGTATCTTTAGGCCTATTAAATCAGTCACCATTTTTCAAGGCAACATAGTATTCTAAAAGCATTATCTTTTACTTTACCAGCTTGTAGTTTGCTTTATCTGAAAGTTACTCAGACTGATAATGTATGCTTGACCTTTGGTTTAGGAAGGGAGAAAATAGGCCCAGTACCTCCATCTTTGATTCACCATTAGTATTTCCTTTCTTTATAAATCACTCACAGGTCTAATGCTGCCCTAACTGTTGTGAAAAGACAGGCTGGAGAAATCAGCAGGTGATCAAGGAAGCACTTAAAGGTGATGGGCTGCTGCTTCAAAAAGCACTTGCATAAATAAATTTGCAGCACAGAGCAGAAGGGAAATCAGGCTAGAAATCTGGCTGACTGCCTGCAGTCCCCAGGCCCAAGGCAGTGTTGCTGTTAAGTGAGAACAGGTGGAAGCAATTGTATGTTTTTGCCTTCAACTCTTCCCTTTGGACACGCCATGGGAAACTGATGAGTGCATTCAATAGGAAACTGGTGAACACTGTCAGGAAGGGTGTTCTTTTCTTCAAGGAGATCCCAAATATAGCATGGTCAGACTAAAGCTTTACTTCTCCTCTAGCCCTGCCGATGTCAGGTGAGCTCTGACCTCCATGTTTTCCCTCCTACGAAGTTGCTGCTCAGCCTCTGGCATGTAAAACGCTTTGCCTGTAACATAACCTTTCACAGTCCTTGCAAAGCGGGGTGGCTCAGATGGCAGAACAATACATTGAGGTCTCCGCTGCATGAGGGTATCAGTGTTTTCCAGCAGGCAGAAATGACAGATAGATGCAAGAGCTCTTAGACCTCTCTACACATGGAAAGAAGAACTCTACAGAAGATGCAAATGTCAGGGGAGTAAGATATGATCAGGGACAATTTAAGTATATGTGACAACAAAAGCCATTTAAAGGGAGATGATAAATATTGATTACAGCATGCAATTGGAAGAGCAGTAGGAAGTAGGAGGTGCAAAGGACTGAAGGAAAAATATTAGAATGTCTGTATAAACCAGCACCACGCTAGAAGAAAAAGGGGTGTGGTACAGGCAGCAAGAATGATTTAAGTAAAAACAGGTAGTGGAAGGTTTTCAGAAAGTCTGGACTGGAAGAAAGGAAGTCAGATTAGGAGAGGACCAGACATCACCAAATTAGTTAAACAGATAAAGAAGCTGTTTTTAGCTTACCATCAAGTGGAGCTGGTGTTGTTATCATACCCAATACAATCACAGAGCAGGATTTCAGTCCTCTGACTTCTTAAAATATTTTCTCCAGCTTGTACATGGTGCTGTATTTAAAGAAGAAAAAGAACAGGCTTCCTTTCCTTTCCTTTCCTTTCCTTTCCTTTCCTTTCCTTTCCTTTCCTTTCCTTTCCTTTCCTTTCCTTTCCTTTCCTTTCCTTTCCTTTCCTTTCCTTTCCTTTCCTCCTTTTTCTTTCCTGAACTTTGAAGGAAGGTAAAATCACTTCAGTTTGTTTCTTTCCTATGGCTCCTTTCTGGATGGCTTTTAAAATATACTTTCAAAAGTACTGAGGTTTAACGGTTTGACACTGCTCTCACTGAAGTCACTGCTGAAATTTCTATTAACTCCAGGTTCTGAACAAGCTAATGAATAGAGTGAAAAATAAGTAAAAGATATATGAATGTAAACCTGTGACCAATGGAGATTTTCATTTCAGTTCAAGTAGATCAAGGCTTAAAATAATAGAAGCCAGGTTTCCCATTTGCTAGATGACTGCCTGGATGCTCAGAATCCTGGCCATTCTGCATATCAGGGCTGTGACCACTTATTTGCTCTTGGCCAATAAAGCAAATAAAGAAGTAATTTCTTGATTTCAACTCAGGAGAGAAAGGGACATTTCTGCAGTCACTAAAAAATTGCTGGGATGAGCAAACCCCCTCCACCAGCTCATACTTTATTCTTCATTCTGCTTTTGTTTCACTTGTCCTGGCAGAGGTGAGCACATCTTTCTGGGGCAAAACACACATTGTCTATTTGGTTACATTGTCAAAATAACATTTTGTCCCTCAGTACCTTTCATAGAAGCTCCTAGGTTTCCTTCCCCTCTGTCTTTGTGCCATGACCCACACAACACTGACTGTAAAAAACTTGAAATGTGTTAAAACAGAGAAAATGGAATCAAAATCCAAAATCAAAACTTTTAAAAAGGTCTGGATTTCTAATTTTCAAAATAAGTGAGGCATCTCACCTCAAGTACAGAGGAAACAAATCTTATGTGCAGATTTAATATTATATGTTTTTCAGTCCATGTTAAAGCCTTTTGATCAATGCTGTCTCAGTCAGATGTCTTATTTGAGAGCTTTCACGGCAGATTATATGGCCAACTTTTTTGGCCAGCTTTTTTTTAGCTGTGACAAGAAACCTATATCCCCACTTTCCAAATTAGTTTTCTTTATTTACCCCCATGTGGACAACAGGTTTGGGGCTCATACAGATCATCACATAAGGGCATTTAAAGATACAAGATACAAGTAAATACCTTTTAGTAATGATAAATACCTTTCAAATTGTTAATGATATGAGCTTGTGCACCTCTGCTCTCTTCTACTCAGGTCTATTAACCTGACTAGCAAAATACACATTCTTCATTAAAAATTTCATCTGTCTGCTGTGAACCATGAATCTGGGAAGAGGAAGAGAGCTTGCTTTGTCATGGAACACTAATGTATCAAGGAAGGAAAATGCCTGAAAACATGTGGGAGCATGATACTAAACAAGAGAAGGTGCACTGGATACATTTTTAAAAATACACCCAGGGCACCATAACAAGTCAATAATAAATAGGCTGAAAAAATAGGTGCATGCAGGATTCACACCGTTGTTTAACTAAGGCACATGTTGGTAGTTACCTGCTTACAATGTCTCTGTTAATGCAAACTGTGTGATTTCTTTCAATATTACCTTTTCAAGCAACAGGCGTTACTCAATAAGAATATCTCCAAAATGAAAAGCCAATAGTAAGTGGATATTTCATAGTGTTACGGTGCTAAAGCAGTGTCAGCACCATTTTAAAAGTGTTTCCATTTTAAAAAAATGATCAATATTGACAGACACTTGAAAGCAACATAAATCCTGTGCTGGTCAAGCAATGTCTGGTTCCCTTAACTGGCTTTAGGATTGATTCACATTCTCTGCAATTCAATGGGAGTCCTTCCATTCACTCCACTGGATGGTACCTCTGGGCCTCAATGCTCCAGCAGTATGTGTCCAGGAAATAGATTAGATTAGTGATAAAAGTTGTCACGTATCCAAGGGATCATTTACTTCTCTCTCATGTAAAGAGAGTGATTTTCTGAACATGAGTAGACTGGCCTTGTGAATATTAAAAATGACCATTATATGTTCCATAATTTATGACTTGAATTGCGGCTTCAGCTAGATTGGGTATACCCAGGTATACTAGAAGGCTGTGATTAAGTACTCAGTAAGTTAACTAAGAGCCTGGCTTTTCATTTCCTCACATGTAGAGGGATCATTTACATGTTAGATTTATTACTTAGTTCTATAATATCTGCAAAGTCATAACATTTAACAGCCTGAAGTTATATACATAGACCTAAGCTAATTAATAGTTAGTAGACACGAACCAAAATAAAACAATATAAAATAAAAAAAAATCCCACAGAATCACAGAATGGCTGAGGCTGGAAGGGACCTCTGGAAGCCATCTGCCCCCCCCCCCCGCCCCAAGCAGGGCCACCCAGAGCAGGCTGCCTAGGGCCGTGTCCAGGCTGCTTTTGAAGATCTCCAAGGAGGCAGCTCCACAACCCACCTGAAAGATCTTATAGTCCAAGAAGAAGAAGAGAGAGAATGGTTGGGTACAGAAGGTACAGGAGTATATTACTGGCTGGTATAACAGGCAATAGCCCCAGTGCTCCACCTATGTACCCATTTGTCAAATTGGTGGTTTGTTATAATGTTGTTGACATCTTGGCAAAGGTGATTTGCAAGGAGGGATTGAAGAAGAATGGTGAAGGAGCTTTAGAACTGTGTGCAGGAAATATCTCCCATGCCTGAGAATGTCAGCTCTGGTTTGAAAACTGACCAAATGGGGAATTGCAGGCTGGCAGCTTAGGTGAGCCAAGCAGAGAGCAAGCCTTTCAGCAATGAATGAGTGATGATAGGTTTAATTGTCTGCAAAGCATTTGAGATCTTCAAGTGAAGGACACCATACGAATATAAAGAATCCTGAAAAGGCAAATGTTGAGTATAATGCAGGTAATGGTCCTTCTGGAAGAGGCAGGAGGCACCACATGGACCACAGTTTCCACTGACACAAGGTCAATTCCGTTGTCCCACACAAGCATTTCTTTTCCTGTCCTACTTCTTGTTATCTTTAAAATTAGAAAATTAAATAGATGTAATATGTGGACTAAATTATTTTAATGAGAAAATTGACTTTGCCCTGAACAGTAAGAACATTAATTGCATTTTTTTTTATTTGAAGTTCTGTTATTTTTACTTGATCACTAAAATGTAGGCTAACGTGAGTGTGAACTGAAAACAGTAATATACCTTGAATTTAGCATTTATTTTTTTTTAACTGTAGTTTTCATTTGTGACCACTGGAAAAACACAGTTTAGTAGTCAAAGTGCAAGGCCTATCCTTTACCATGTGTGTGAAAATAACTGATGTATGTATTTCAAAAATTCCTGTGTAATACTTGTAATTTTGACCTCTATAAATCTCAGAAAACCACAATTTATATAGCTCTACATCACACATACTCGTAGGAAGAAATTGTTACAGGTGACCCCACCATCCCAGTAAGCTTAACGCTGTACCTTCTCTGTACCTTAGGCAAAACCTAAACTAAATTGCTCTCAGCTTTATGGGAAATGAACTTTGTACATAGGTATTCACTTTATAAATAGCCCATTAACTCCAAGGCAAGGGTCTAACATAGATATATGCAGTCATTATTATGCTTTTGGTATCATAATTCAGGGGTGTGCTATGTCAGCAGATGTGTAGAAAATATGTAAACATATTTGTGGAAATCTCATCCCATCATAAGTGAATGGGATTTTAGGAGATAAAGGTTTCTCTCATTATTCCTTAAGCTGATCACCACCAGTCATATTGGTGACAGTTTGCCACTCTGCTAGTTTCTCTGGAAAAGCAAGGTTGATTACCAAAGGTTTCATTACCAAAAACATCACACTTCTGGTGTGGCTTTAAATGTACTTAGCCATGATTTCCTTCTCCTGGTAAGATCTGGGTGCAAGATAAAAGCAATTAAGTGTTTAATGAGGTTTAGCTATGAGAGTGATGCGCTTGGCAGGATTTCAGGTATCAAGCTTTGAGCTGTATACAGAAGGTCTGGTCCTGACAGACAATGTGTACCTTCATCTTGCTAATGACTTAATGGTAGCTGTGGGTGCTGAACTTCTTACCTGACCTTGTTTTGGAGATGTCCTCTGGAAAGAACCAGCTTGCCAGGGTGGAGAGAGTAAGTAGTTTGTGTAGGTTGTTGCATACACAAACTTGCTATTTTGGCTGACAGTAAGAGACAGTGGGAAGAAAATAATTAGACTAGCCATGCTGTGTCCTCATCAAAATGAAAAGAAATCAAGCCCAGGAATACAAAAGAAATTTTATTTATTTATTTATTTATTTAAAGTTGTAACCTTCAGACTAACAGAAAGAGAAGCAAAGAGAAAACAGAGATTTGTGACAGACTGGAAGTCCTCATTATTAAGCCTCCACCTTGAGATAGAAAAAATACCCCTGCAACTTGATTCTTCACAGTAAACTCTGACTGCTAATTATTTGCTAAATTTCCTGCTGATGTTCCCTGAGTGAAGTCAGGCTTGATGAAAGTTTCTGATGCTTGTCTTGTCAGCAGGAGAACAGAAAAGTGGGCCAGCTTAGTTCAGAAAGGACCCTCACTGCTCATCACTGATGTTTCCGCTGAACATGCATTGACGCTTGTCTGCCACCAGCTCACAGCTTCCCATCCACCTTCCTTTTTCATGGTCATTTGAAGTACAGATGCTCAGCTTCTTCAAAAATGCGTGGTGACAAAAAACTCCAAACAAAACAAAAACTGATATCATGTAGTCCATCTTTTACAGTCTCAAGAAAAGAAGAAAACTTGCATGTAAGAAAATTACTGTGACAAGTGTTCACACAGTGACTTCTACATGCCTATCACCACTGCTCGCGCACCCACGAGTCAAACTAAAAGTAGTAAATTATCCCTGCTTGGTGTTATTTCATCTTTGTTATGCATGTTTCCCAGCACAATGCTATCTGAGACACTGCCAGAATGGTATTTCCAACACTTCTGTGAAAGTATTATACACCTGTATAGGCAGAGGCCTATGGTATCAGACAGAGGTCAGTTTTTCAATGATATTGAGTGATAATTGCAAAATTACATTGGAGGAAAATTACAGAGGAGGAACAGAGACTGGAATCTTGGTTCTCTGTGCCACGGGGAGGGCTCTGAACAGGCATAATCACACCTGGTCTCCTCTTCCACCTTAATGAATATTATTCCATATAATGTGGAAAGGTTTTAATGGGAGGAAATTGGAGAACATTTCTTGTCCTCTTCTCCTCATCCTGTGTCGGATACCATGACTGGGCTATAGTCTTACAGGTATCCCTTCTGCTTAGGAAAAATAAGGATCAACATCAGTATCTCAAAATCCTGTGAATATTTTAGCTGTCATTTTTAAGAGAAAAGACTTATCCCCCTCCATTATTGGTCTAAAAATTTGGCACCACAGCAGTTAGCACTACAACAACTGTGGCCCTTAGAGCACTAGTCCTAAGGCCCAAGCTTAGAAGTAGCAGAGCTGATAACTGAGTGAAAACAGTACAAGTCCCACAAAAACATATAATGCAAGATAAAGATTTCTCCCCAAATGCAGATTTATTACATAATTTATTTCAGCATTACAGTTGAAAGGAGATTTATGCTCCCAAACACCCATGTTTGTGGTTACCATTGAGAAGGTACAAATTAGGAAAGCCTTAAGTATTTGTTTCTGTTTCCTTCTTTCCTGAGTGCCTCACTTTTGGGACCAAGAAAGTCATCTAACGACCCAAATAATGAATACGTGATGCTATCCACTGCTCATTCCAGAGTGTGTTGTTACCAATCCAGTGACCTGCAGACTAGGGTTGAATCTAACCCACCATCTTTCCAACCCAAATAATATTGTATTCTCATTGTATCTGGGAAACAGCCAGATACCTAGCTATATTATCCATTTATGTCATACCACCGCCTTTCATCTTAGCCTGACTGCCATTCCTCTACCATTGCTTTCTTGACCTAAAAAAGTGAGAGATTACTCTCTGAAGCAGTTCTACTGACCACTTTTTGGTTTTGCTTTGTTTTAAGCAGGAGTTGTCAGCATTCTCTGCCAGTACAGGTGACATAAACAAGAACAGCAAATAGAAAATATGAGAAAGGAAGTTTGGCATCTGACCCAAGAACAGATTTTTATTGTTTTTAAACCGTAAAACTGATCACCTGTGAATTTTTAAAGATCTTCTTATAGATGTCAGAAAGCTTCCAAAAACTTTACCCCACCCTTGTAGGTTTTTTTTTGTGCCAGTAAGATTATCCAAGACAGATAAAATAAGCGACAGAAATTTATACCACCCAGAAAGTATTTAGCTACTGAGAAGTGATGATGCAGTGAATTAATAACTTAGCTTATTATAGTTTTTCCTTATGACTTTGCATTAGAGGGTCTAGCTCTATAGATCCAATTTATTCTGATCACATAATTTTAAGTGTATTAGGTTTAATGGGCCTACTTCAAAAGAGATTAAAGAAATCATATTTACCAAAAAAAAAAAATGTATGTTAGAATGAATAAAAATACCATTAAAATCATAAATTACTTTTTCTTTCCTAAACTCTTAAGTCTAAATTTTCTTCTGGTGTGAGAATGGAAGAGTGATTTTTTTTTTTTTTTTTTTTTTGTAGTTACATACTCTTTACAGGAAAAACATCACCTTCTGAAGTATTCTGAATTCTTCTTCAGTGCCATTACTTATTTCTGTGATATTAGATTAGCACCAAGTACTATAGCATGAAGTAAGTTTACCCTGTTCGCTATATAAATTTAGTGATACTAGGGGCAAGAGGACCATGGGTGCAGGTTAACAAATAAATAAGAAAACTTCATAACAAAACTATCTCATGATGGCCTGTTCTTGTGCTGCATCAAAATGTAACTCGGCAAACTCAGATTTCTCCAGTTCTGTGAGATTCCCATTTATCTCTGTTTTGGAGGCCATATTTAAAACTAGCATGGTTTTCATGGCACTTGAAAGTTCAATGGATAATTTCCAATAGTTAGCTCTGCATGAGGTGGATACTGAAATTTATGATTAAAGACTTTTCCTCTTGAAAGGTCTCCTTGAAAACTCAAAGCAAAAAAGTACTACAACTTTGAGGAGGAGAGAAAAAAGAAGGGGAATTAGTGATTTTAGGAGTTTGCTTACAAAAAGTAGGCTTTCACTGTCATGTGAATGAAACCCAATCATTAAAATTCACAGATAGGTTTTGTCTTTAAGCTGCTTTCTGTAGCAAGGTGCTCCAAGCCATGACAGAGGCTTTGAGCAAATTAAGAGCATTATTGTTATCTGACTGCGTATCAGGTATTGTATTCTTGAAATCCACAACTGAGAATTGGTGTAAAATATTGTAGAAGAGAAGTCAGGCTCGATGTTTACTGACGCATTATGGAAATTCTGTTAAGCCACTGCTGAAAAAGCCTATTTACAACACCATGTGTTACAGTGCACCCATATCGAAAGACTGGAAGCACAGTCCCAAGGATTACCAATTTTGTTGAGTGCTACCATAAAACCCATAGTTCTCGCACAGTTACCACAGTCTTGGACTACCCTCAGGAGCACCCAGGGGACCTGTTTGCTATCTGACAACTCAACCAACACATCCACCCGCTCAACTGTTTGACCATAAAGTGTGACACGCTACTTCGGGCAAACCCCTGACCCCAAGTGTGTGGCTCAATTTGCCCCATATTTGTAATGTTTGTTTCTGTCATGGTAAATCTCAGTCATTTCTTTCATGGTAAGTCTGTCTCACCTACCAGATAAAGATTTTGTAGTTGATCTTGTGAAGAAATTTGTAGGAAGCTACTTCTTTTGCTACACAACAGACTCTTATTTTATCTCCTTTGCTGCCTGGAAGAGTTTTTTCCAAGCCAAGATCTCAGATCCCATTATTTTTTTCTTCATTTTCCCCTCAGGGTTGATCAAAAGCTCAGTGCCCAAGATCAGGAAAGCCGCAGGGTGCTTGGCAAAACTGGCACAGAAATGTCACCGCACAACAGCAAAGCGAGAGGCACTTGTTTGCTGATTGCTGGGCTCGTTATGTACTGAGTCATGCCGTTTGTAACACATAGCAACTAGAAAACTATTACTGTATCTAAGAGGAGAGAGAAATGACTTCTTAATTTAAAGATGACTTTTCTGTGTTAGGGATTTGACAGGGAGGATGAAGGACTAGAGGAGATAAAGTGTTTGTCCGGTGAAAAAAAATCATTTTGTAAACATGAAATATTGATCGGGCATGTATTGTGTGAGCGCTTGCTGTATGTGTATATCGAGTTCCAAATGTTGCACATTCAGAAAAGTTCAGTTAGAAAAATCACTCACAGGCATACATAGACAGAGGTCCGCAATCTGTGCTGTCCGGAGAACATGAAATATTTATTTAGACAGGAAGAAACTTCTCTCCCATATTGCTGAATAAGGTTTTTGTGACCACTAGTTTTGTCTGAGGAGGATTTAAGACTATCTAAAGTATCCTTAATCTGCTTTTTTATGCCTAATTAATAGAGCTGATCTGACAAGTGCTTTTATTGGAATCTGTCTTCTACTCGTTTCTGTTTCTTTTTTGCTTGACTTCAGTAGAAAATTCCTTTGCAGCCCTGAAAATGGGGACAGGTCTTTTTAGAGCTACATAATTCACGTGTACTGGCTCTAATCGTCATTATTCTCTGGCCCCTTTGCAACATCTTTAAGACTTCCCTATATTACCAGTGACACAAAATGGTCATAGTCTAAATGAACATCAGACTTAGAACAGTTTAATTATGGAGGTGCCATTAAAAGTACATTGATTTTCACTTAAGAAGGAGATTCATTCTTTGGTTTTTATAAACAATGGAGGGCAACTTGCTAAAATTTACAGCTCTACCTGTATCTCTCACCATTGCCATAAGGATGGTTAAATAATAATAAGAGAGAAAGAGAGAGAGAGAGAGAGAGAGAGAGAAAGAAAGAAAGAAAGAAAGAAAGAAAGAAAGAAAGAAAGAAAGAAAGAAAGAAAGAAAGAAAGAAAGAAAGAAAGAAAGAAAGAAAGAAAGAAACAGAAGGAAACAGTTTAAGGTCTCTCTCTTCCTGTTTTTTTGAGTCTAGAGTTTTTGCTTTCATATTCTTTCCAATCATGAGGCCTAAGAAAATATTTCTAAAGATAAGACCATTTAATATTCTATAATAAAATAATCCAAGAACTGATAATTTAAGAAAATACACAAATGTTGCAAGACTTATAAACAAAGACAGAGAACTGGAAATGTACAGGTTAAATACAATGAATATATTGAGATAAATCTTTTAATACAGTGAACAGCAAAGATTTTCTAACAGACCACATGAATTTTTCATGATGAGGTTACAGTTTTGTCACCATTGTACAAAGACTGATATAAGTTAATGAATCAGTTATGCATGCTTTATGCGCAAATAATATGAGTCAACATTATGGCTACAGTGACAATAGAATCACTAAATTATACCAGTTTTGAATGTGTCTTTATTGTCTCACTTCAAAAAGTTCACTACCTTTGTTAGAGGTGGTTGCAAAGCTGGAATAATGGTTATCTAGCAATCAAGATAGCTCTTCAACATAAAATAAAGAAAGTGTAATCAAAAAAGGGCAGTCAAAGCTATAGAGATAAGAGTCAAGCCAAGGGAATGTCCTGATCATGGCTGCGAAGGAGAAAGAGGTGGGTAAAGAGAGAGGGACACATGGAGAGGTTGCCTCACAGTGGCCTCAGTACCCTTGCTCTTGTTGCTGAGAGTGAGAAGGTGTTTGCACTTCCTTCTGCCACAGAGACCACTGCTCATGCACCTCCATGGGCTGGGGATGTCAGGCAGGTATTTCCCTCCTGGAGGAAGAGTCTCTGTACTGCTTTCCCGGAGGCAGCATGGATCTTACCCAGGCACAGAAGGAGTGCTTTATGCTCACCCTCCTGGGAAGGCCAGGTGGAATATGACCCTAGGATACTTCCTCCCCTTGTGTTTTACAATTAAAGTGAAGATCTGGAGTGGAGAGGCAGCAGCCAAATTGCTAATTAGCACTCTGATGACTACATCTGCATTTTTAAGATTTCATTTTGATTTGCATGGGTCTGCACCGTCAGCTGTTACATTGCAATTCAGCTGAGTTAAGTGTTTGCTTGTTTTTTAGAAGAGGGAGAGAAAAGATCTAACAGAACAGGTCTTTATCGTTAGACCTAGAAAGCAATGTGAACCAGGAAGTTTCATCTACTAGCGAAGTGCTGCGGCCAGCACTACCAAAAGAAAAAAAATCTTTTATGTGCAGGAAAGAGGCAAACAATCACTCTTCATAAGTAACACATAGATGAATGATGCACATTGACATTGCCACATCCACATTAAGGTGGAAACTGTGCTTGAGGTACACCTCTTGGTTACTGTTCTGCTGTCACTAAACATGACATGGCAATACTATCTAATTAGTGCATGCTTTTATTTCACTATCATTTCACAATGAAATGGCATTTTTGATTGTGACTTAAAAATCTCACTGAAAGCAGAAAGTAAGCTGTACAGTTTTTGAGTGTTTACTACTGTAGTTGAGATATGTAAGGAGCTTTTACAAACTAAGTATACTCTGCTACCTTCCTTTTCCAAAGCACTCAGTATGGCTCTGGGTTGCCTCCCTCCCACCCTTCATCCTTCTGGACTGAAAGCATTCAGGTGATGCCTGAAAGTGCCATTCTGAAAGGTAACTCTTCCAATCAACACTATTTAACCTATGGCTGAGCACCTTGCCCATTGATGTCTTAGCAAAGACGTTCACAAGCATCCTTTTAAGCAACCCCTTCTTACTATAGCAAGCTGAATCAAAATACAGACGTGAAGAACCTGTTTGGTTGAAAGCCAAAGTTAGGTTTTCCATTGACATTTGGAAATTTGAAAGTCTTTTCACATTGTTGCAAAAAAAGCTACTATCACAGTAAATGGCACATGGGTAACAGTAGTGTTTTTCCTTCTATTACCATGAGACCAAAGTCTGCCAGATCTGTGGCCAGGGTTTGGGAGACTCAGTTTATTTTTGTTTTGCTGTAGACTCTTAGCAGTCCCAGATGGAATACATAGTCTCTGCTCACCCCTAGGTCCTATCTAAAATTGGAGATAACAGCACATTTCAAACTCTCAGTGGTGGTGTTTAGCTAAATAACAACTTTCATTGGAAGAAACTGAAAAATAGATAACTATTCCCAGAACCTGTCCATTGACTTTTTGTCAAGGAGATCCAGCCACTATTGCTAAACTAAAAGAGCCTTACCTCAGACGTGGCATACTTGTCCTTCAGTTACAGACTACAGAAGTTCCAGGTAAAAAAAAAAAAAGGTTCTCCATGGCACCAGATGAATTTACTCTAACCTAGGGGTTATTCCAAAGTCTCTGTCTGATTTTTCACGAGTTTAAGAGTTTTCTTCCTAATATGGAATGAGACAGCTTTGGAAATTGTAACTTTTTACAAAAAGGAAAATTGTCTTCTGCCAGCCTCTAGTTATGAGGATAAGAGTATTAATTACTGTGAAATGCTTGGATATAGTGGGAATAAAAATTCTTAAGAATAAAAATTAATTTGAAACTGTACCATGAATAAATTTGGTCATTAAACTAAAACTCCTTGCAGAATACGAAGTTGTCAGTATGACTATGGCAACGGGGACCTGCATGGACCAATTACAACCTCATACTTATATGCAGTATCACGTTGCTCATTTATATTGAAATTAATCAGATTTACTCTCAAATCCTTACCTTCAGTGCTGATTCCTAACAATACATCATTTATACACTTGATTTTTTCCATACTGAACTGAGTTTAGGCATTCAAATGCTCACATACTTGAATATACAATTCATATATGTACAGCACTTTTGATGAACATCATTAAAATGCTTGTTCTTTTTAATCAATTGCTGAAAAATCAGAGTGCTCTTGATCTATAGCACTCCGTTCTTTGCTTAGGCAGATAAAACTACATAGGACAGAGAGTATGTAATTATTTACATGCTTATCCCAGAAATAATTTTCTAAAGAGGTTACTGTGTTATGAGAGTATTTAATGAAGTACTTTCAGCTTTTGTGTAATTAATGCAAATTTATGTGATGATCTACTATTTTAACAATCACTGACTGTGTGTATTTTAATTTTCTATCATTTCTTTTTTTTACTGAAAAAAGTTGTTTGCATTATACTCTTGACCGAGTTTAAATACAGCTGCTTTGAAATTTGCAGTTTGTGTTCTGTGGGAGGACCTAGAATTGCAAAACAACAAAAAAGAAATTCAGAATGAAAGCAAGAATATCTTCAAATTTCCCTTGGAAAAGAAGCCTGGATGGGGAGCAATGGCTGAGATCCGCATCTTTAACAGATGGGATGACAGGACTGCCTCAGACCACAGGTATTTGTTCCAAAGCCTTTTTTATGTGTTTCCTTATTCTTTCCTTCCTTCTTTCTTTCTTTCTTTCTTTCTTTCGTTCTTTCGTTCTTTCATTCTTTCGTTCTTTCTTTCTGTTTATCATGCATCAGCAGAGCCTGGTGTCAGTGGGTGTGTTGGCTTGAGAAAGTGCTTGAGGAAGAAACCCCATTGCTGCATCAGAGCTGGAGGTTATGCTCTGTAGCAGGGTGCAGTATGGGCCTGGGAAACCAGGGGCTTGCGATGTGTGTGCTATTTTGGTTGTTCAAATTAGAAGAGGATAGAACAGAATAGAATAGACATCAACCAACTCTCTAGGAAGCTCAGTTCAGTAAAGAAATTTTTCCTCCTATCCAGCCCAAACCTCCCCTGGCTCGGCTTTGTGCCGTTCCCTCGTGTCCTGTCATTGGTGACCAGGGAGCAGAGACCGGCACCTCCCTCTCCCCTTCCCCTGCTCAGGGAGTTACAGAGAGCAGCGAGGTCGCCTCTGAGCCTTCTTTTCTCCAGACCTGACAACCCGAGTGTCCTCCCCCTCTCCACATGGGACATGCTTCCTGCCCTTTTACCAGCTCTGTTGGCCTCGTTGGACGCTTTCAAGGACCTCAACAACCTTTTTATATTGTGGAGCCCAGAGCTGCGCACAATATTCAAGATAAGGCCGCACCAACCCTAAGTATGGTGGCAGAATCACCTCTTTTGACCAGCTGGCTGTGCTGTGTTTAATGCACCCCACAATGCAGTTTGCCCTCCTGGCTGCCAGGGCACGCTGCTGGCTCACACTGAGCCTGCTGTCGACCAGCACCCCCAGGTCCCTTTCTGCTGAGCTGCTCTCCAGCCACTCCTCTGCCAGATTGTACCCGTGTCCAATATTTCTCCATCCCAGCTGCAGAACCCAGCATTTATCTTAGTTGAACATCATGCCATTGATGACTGCCCAGTGCTCCAATGTACCTAGATCCCTCTGCAAGGCCTCTCGCCCCTCCAGAGAGTCAACAGCACCTCCCAGTTTAGTATCATTTGCAAACCTGCTGAGGATGCATTCCACTCCTGCATCCAGATCATTGATAAAAATGTTGAACTGAAGTGGCATTGGAATTGAACCCTGGGGGACACCACTGGTGACTTGCCTCTGACTATCAGAATACCAGCAACTACACCTATACAAAGGTATCTAACGTGAGAAGGAGCAGGGTTTGAATTACAGCATAGAAGTACATTTGACATACTTACGTTTAGTTTAGGCTAGTACTTGTGATGCATCTTGTACAGTACATTGACTGAAATAAAACTTCTTTCCAGATTCTCAGTACTTGCATCTTGCTTACTGCAAGATGTTTTTCTCTTGTTGTTTTCTCATCAGTTCAGCAAGGTGATGCAAAAATCACTTTCTTTGCTGGTAACTCATCCACTCCCTTTCCATCCCTTTCCTTATAGTGTGAAAGGCAACCCAATTCTCATGCTTGATGTCCTCCCATCTCTTGTGCACTCTTGCACTTTTAGGCATATCAACATACTGCTGCCCATCTCCAACTGCCCAGCTTCCTGCACCTTTGATATATTTCTTACCCACTTCACATACATTCTCTCCCCTGTTGCCCCTTATGCTGCAATGCTTGCAATACTTCTCCCTGCTGTGGCCGGTAGCATGCTGAGGTCACTGCCTACTACTCAGGCTGAAAATATCTAATCTTTTCCCTACATTTCCCCTTGGTTTGCCATTCTTCATTGCTTCTTTTGTAACTAAACTTCAAACTTATCGGGGTAGGAGAGCTGTTTGTTCTCTGTTTGCATAACATTTAGTACAAGGCGTTTGGGACATGTGAATTCCTAGACCTTGTGGTAATAAAAGGATAAAGGCTTACAAGTAGAGCAAAATATGATAAGAAAGGTAGAATCATCTCTCAAACCAACATTTTAAATCCCAGAAACATAGGGCTACCCTCAACTTCAGAACAATGCAGTAATAAGACACCAAACATCTGTCTATTTGGATGACCTTACTTCTGGAGTGATACTGATAACAACAATATGATTGTAGGGATTTAATTTGCCATTTGATCAAACTGATTCATAGATGGTTCATTTTTGTCCTGTGGTGTCTTTTCCTCCCCATCCGGGAGGCAGCTGGGGACGAGGGGAACCCTCTCGAGGACCCCTCCAAAGCTACTCCTTTCCCTTCTCTTGCTGATAAATGAGAAACTTCCAGCACTGAGGAGTAAGAGCAAAAGGGACATAATTCCTAAAATAATTGCTTCAAAAATGTCCTGCGGAAAAGCTTCAAATAATTTTGATGATATACGAATAATGAAGGGTCTGTATTTTATAGCAGAATTCGTTAAGGATAAATAAAAGTCTGACAGAAAGTGCAAAAGAACCTATTTTCAGTTAACTTTAACTCAAACTAATTAATGGGTTTACTTGTAAATTCTCAGTAAATCCATTTTATACTCTGTAAGTACTGTAATTTTAGCAATGATACAGTATTTTTGTGCCCAACAAAGTGACTGAACCCCTCCTTTAAGTACAGACTTCAGCTCAGCCTCAACTTTGGAGCAGTGCCTGGTACTTCCATAATTCTCCTCCTTCCCTCTACCCACAGTGTGAAAAAAGAAGATGGATATACAGAAAGCCTACAAGGAAACCTGATATATCATCAGGGAAAAAAACTTGACACGTAAAGAGTGTTCCATGAATCATGAAAGTACATTTCAATAACTAAGCTAGAAAGAAGAAAAGAAAAGGAAAAAAAAATAATTGGCTTGATTGGCCAATTATAAAATTATAAATGGCCGCGTTTCTGAGAATTCTCAGACAGCATCGGTGGAGGTTTTTAACTGAGCCTGATGAAATCCTGTCCTGCTTGTGGTGGTATCTCAGTGCAGATTTTCCGTGCTACCTGACACTGCTCTCACATTGCTGTTGAAAAAATTTGCACTAAAAACTCTTCCAGAAATGCATGTGACTTAATTAAACAAAATGAAGAAAAAAATTGAAAAATGCCATACATGGCAATCCTTTAGATTTCTTCCCTACTTCACCTCATTTTCAGGACGGTCTTTCAAAAATATTTTCACCAGGAACACAAAGAAATCGTGGGTATGCATAAAACTAGGTATCTCGCAGTTTTAACATGTTTCTATACTTTTTGGCAGGCTCTGCATATTCTAAGCGTTTATTTAATCTTTCTAACTACAAACAATATAAATTGAAACGCCTTTTCACTATTGTGCATCTATTATATTTTATGGTATGTGTTTAACAGCATGAATGGAACTGCAATAGGCTACAGATTTAACAGATTTAATCAAAGAATATGCTGGGCATGTAGCAGAGGTTAGTGTTTCTGTAAGAATCATAATGTTATCATTTCATGCTCTTTCAAGTATGTAGCCATTATATTTCATTAATGTATGGCCTGGGTGAGCTATCATTTTAGGAAGACATGGCAAACCTCTGTCCTCAAACCGTGGCTCTGCTTGTCCATTCTCTCCTCCCTCAAATACTCCCATCCAAACAGGAAAGAGCCACTGAAGGCTCAGGGTTAATTGTAACCCCAAATGTTACACAAAAGGCATTGTCTGATCTGAGGGACTGAGGAAAAGGCTGGTCAGAGGTGGCTATGGTGCATCCATTTTGGCAGCAGCCATGTGAACATGTGTGCACCAAATGAGCTGGCAGCCACTGCACAGATGTCCCTTGCCCTGGGGCATATTGCAGGAGACATGAAGGGGTGAAGCAGAATGGCAAGGTTGGTGGGCGAAGGATGCTCACCTTGGGTGAAGCCAGGTTTTATCAGTTCTTTCACCCACTGAATAACACATTAAGTTTTGGTGTGCCAGCTCCATGGGGCTGAATGAAGCCTTCAGCTTGTCCCCAGAGCACGAAGGGTTCCCAGGTGATCTCCCATCCAAGGAATTGCTAGATGCAAAGCTGCACAGCTTCCAAGACTGGAGAATACCTAAGGCATGCAGTTCAGCATGGCTGTGGGCTGTTTTCTGCACTTCATAAAGGTAAAATATGCATGTAATTCGGCGCTGCATTTTTTCATGATTATGAAGGGGTTAAAAAGAAACACATTTGCAGCACTGAGGCAGAACGACCTTGTGGGGAGCATTCTGGCGTGTGCCAGCAGTTCTTTCTTCCTTTGCACACAGCTTGCAATGGAAAAGTACTGCCTGCCCTCTGTAAATTATTAATTTCTTCATGTTATCAGATACCGTTGATAAAAAGACAAGTGGCCCCTGTACTGACTGTCTGGAGTAAAATGAATACTCACTGATGCCCTTTAAACTCTGTATAGGTTTTCATCTACTTTCTACTGAGGTCGGCTTTGCACTGTGCAATGGACTGTTACACACTTTTAGCTGCTCACAAGTATCTCCCTATGGAATAAACCATTACTGCTTTCATTTTAGGTGCTGACTTAGATGAATGACTTTAAATTACTTACAACCTTCAGCCGATCTAAGATGTCAAACAAACTTTAAACTAGTATATGTTCAAGGATGTGTGAACCTGAAAACAAGAAAAGGTGGAGGTGCTTTTTCATTAGCCACTGCTTCGTACAGGAGAGAAGGTCACTGCCTGGAGAGGCTGGGCACAGAGACAGAAGACACTATTGCTCCTGGACAGTGCTCTTAACTATTATTAATACAAACAACTCAAAGCAGTACCTCTGATAGAAAGCTTGATTAAAGCCACTGAGATTAGGGATCATGTTAACTAGTGATGATAGCATAAATTATCAGGTGGAACAGCTCCAAATTGTAGCATAAAGGGACCCATTTACAAGGGATTATACATCAGGTTCAAAAAGAATGAGGAATTGATGAAAATAAAAGCACATACCAGATCCAACAAGTGGTACCTTTTCCGGGACTGCTGTATCTCAGATGGCTATATTTAACTGTTCAGGATAGACAGTGGAAAGGAAACTGCAACAGGCAAGACAATAAGGGTGAGCAGCTGCCTAAAAAGCTGTAATGTACTGAAAATGGCACTTAACGCATATTCATCAGGGCCAGCAAAGTATTCTCCACTGCAGTTAAATGCATTAGGACTAGCAGCAGATGGTCTAGCTACTGAGGATCATCTCCATACTGTTCACTTGGGTTCCTCAGCATCCTTTCAGAGGTTTCTGTCTTATGTTTTTTCATGTCATTGCCGAAAGGCAGGGTCCATTTCCAGGCCAGACTGAGCTCCTGAGCCTCTGAAGAAGACAAAGGATGGGTAGCTAGGTTGCACTTGCCCACTTCCAAAGTTTTAAAATGAGTGGCAGATCTAAAGTGCAAACCGAATTAAGCTTCTGCTTGGGTTTCTGTATACTTCTACACAAAATACAAAGAGCTGTGACAATGTCCATCTGACCAAACCCAGCCCTATGCTATGAGCTCTTGCTGTTTGTAATTTTGCCATTCTCCCTTTAAAGCATGGCAGGTGTCTGTGGAGCAACATCTTGCATACCTTATTCACTTGTGTCAGTCTTACTCCAGCTATTAGTTCCCACTGATTTTCCTCAGCATTTAGCAGACTGGATGCTCTGCTTTTCTGCAACCACTTCAAACTGTGAGAAAAATGAGCCATTTGAATATCACTGTGGAGGAGAATGTCCTGCAGACGTAGTCCTCAGAAACAGGAATGTCAGATCTGATCGACAGTTATATTACTAATGTATCCACTTTACTAACCAGGCACATGGTCTGGCAAATTAAGTATGCTTGCTGACAACTTGTACTCATGGAAACTCAGAGCTAAACCAAGGTTTTCCATAGATGGGCTGATGTTATTTTGGTAGAACTATGGGGAGCAGCTTGTAGCATTCTCACAATACCCAGTTCTAGATCATACTGTTAATCTCTGTAATTAAGTTAATCAATTAATTAAATTTATCCTCAAAACTGTACTGTGGTTGAACTCAACCTATTGGAAAGTAAAAAAGAGATGAATTCCTTTATCAAACTACTGTCAAAGCAGATCACAACCGTGAAGGTGGGCAGTTTCATTGAGTATTGCTTTGGGTATGGGTGGAAGGAAGAAGAAAAACAGGAAATAAAAACAGGCTCAGAAATGTGATGCTCTGGACAGAGTATTGGTTGTGGTGGTTTTGGCTGTATGTTGTCTGAATGAGACTTGGAGCAAAAACTCTTTTCTGGTTGTTTAGCTCCAACTGTGTTCGGAGAAACAAGGTTTTATGTGTTTTTCTTAAATGTAATCACCATTATGTGATTTTTTTTCAATATTAAAATATTGAAAAATGTTGAAAAATAGTTTGTCCAGTGATGATTGAGGAAAAATCAAACTGTGCTGTTACATTGGTTCAACAGTAAAGCTGAAGTTTCTGTGCCTAATCTTGGACTTTTCATGAGCAGTAAAATAATTTTAATGATTATTTGTTGGCCTGGGCTGATAATGTTGCAAGTGGAGGTATGTAGACCAACTTTCTGGCAAACTGGTTTGGTGTCTACTGCAGGAAGCAAACATTACAGTTTGGGTTAACTATGCAAAAGATGATCATACTGTCAGCTTAATAAAAACCAGAAAAATCCTACCCTGCCTCTGAAAATGTTTCCTCAGAAAGAAGATGAGAAGCTGAATATGTTAGTGGCTACATCAAGTAACAGATGGGCTGGAAGCTGCCCTCACCTAGAAACATTAGAAGCTTGTAGCTACCTTCTCCTTTGCTTGTCTGCACTAATCACAGGACCAATTAGTGATGAGATGATCAAACCAGATGCTGCCACTGGTACCCTCTAGATTCCTTACCCCTTGATTTGAACAAATGTAAGACAAATTAGAAATCAAAGGAGGCCCTATTGGATTGCAGCATCACTGTCATAAGACATTATTCTTAAATTGTTTATAGAGTTTAGAAAGAGAAAAATATTTGACAGGAAGGAATAAATGCTGCCAACATCGATTGTTTCACATTTCAAGGGCAAATCTGAAATGGTACTTTCACAGTGACTGAACATAGATTATTGGAGAGATGTTCTCATAAACACCTGTGAGAGAGATGAAAATCTGGCTGCTGGCATAATACATTAATAATCTAGAAATGCCTACATGTTACGTGTGGGAAGATGTAGTTTACAGAAAGGAAGAGAAAGAAAAGGAAAATGAGCAAGTAGGAGCAAGAGGATTAATAAGCCATCAGAGAAAATAAAAATTGTCATAGCAGTGTCCAGAATTTCCTTTCAAAAGGAAGACTGCGAGGAAGGGAGCTCCCTATAGGAGAAGTTCTGTATTCTGTCTCATTTCTGACATTGCAGAGTCCCGGAGATGAAGGTGGTCCACTTGTCCACGCATGTGAGCCCTTCCCTTCCCTTCCCTTCCCTTCCCTTCCCTTCCCTTC
>VXAA01003849.1:1688409-1700148 GCA_013399115.1 Anseranas semipalmata | reverse complement strand
CCCCTTCCCCTTCCCCTCCCCTTCAGGTGCATCCCAGCTCCCAGTTTGTGGAGCTGTTTTCCTGTCCACATGAATGACCTTGTTCACCTTGACACAGAAGAGACAGCAGAATCCATCTCCTGTCCCATACTTTATTACTCTTGCAGCTGCATTTCTAGTGCTAAAACTTTGTTTTCTCTCACAGGACACCTCCCCCGGCCCAGTGCTCCACTGAGCTGCTCGCCCCTCTGTGCTGCTGCCACCATTAACAACTCTTCTGGTGTTCTTTGCCCATGCACACAGATCAAGCAGAGGTTTCTGTGTGTGAACGATGCAATGTATTCAAGGTGAAAACAACAGTAATAAAGGGTATCAGAGCATTGGAAGGAAAATCAAAGGATTAAGGGAGAGGAAAGAAAGAAAGAAAAACTACATTTAGGATTTGTCTCTCTGAAAAGAGAGAACAATCTACTGAGAAAAACATAAACTGTTCATAAATGAAAAAGCTGATAAATCTTTCTCTATAGGTTTCATGTCATCTTTACTGCAAATATTTCTGATTATAGCATACATTTCCATGAATGCTGTCTTTTTTTCTGTTTGTCTTTATTCAAATCTACTAAAAACCTTCTCTTCTAATACATGAGGTTTGTTATGGAAGTTTTCCTAGCGCAACACACCTTGTCTGCCAGCGCTTACACAAGCAGCCTTTGTGAGTTAATTATTCCAGGTGGCTTAAATCTTCATGACAAATGAGAGAAAGGTAGAAAAACACTTATTTTTGTAACCGTTACAGAGAATAAGTACTTGGCTGTATTAACTCTTGTGTGGCTTTTCAGACTGCACTCTTGCGTCCTCTAGTGCAGCCTAGTTTGCAGTCTGCACCAAGGGATTGACAAAATCCTTGCTCTGAGATCAATGGCAAAGCTTTTGTTGACTCTCTCGATAGGCTGAATCTCCTCCAGTGCCTCAGTCCTGCAGTTCAGAGGGGGCTTGGTCAGACTCCCACCCTAACCAGTAAGCAGCTCCTACCCAAGTCTCGCCTTGTGTCCGGTGCTTCTTTGACTGCGCAGCCAGGAGGAAGCAAGAATCATCATTTTCCCATATTTCAGCTGCAGGTGGGATAAGGCCTACTGAACCTCAGCTGCTCCAAAGGAGGAGGAGAACATAGCTGCTCCTGGAGGTGTTTACTCCACCAGTCTTACACCCGAGTGTATCTCTAGTACATGCATCACAGCTATGAAATAGAGAAGGGTGATCCTGTTCTACAGACAAGATTCAAAGACACAAAATCTGTTCATCAGATGTATTTGGATGCTTAACTTCTGAGAGTGTCAGTAAATGAGACTCTTCAGTATATCTGCACATTTGGATCTAACCAGACTGGTGATCCATTGCTTTCTCCCTCAGATTTTCTGTAGGTATAATTTTATATTTGATCATCTAAAAAGGTTAGAAAAAATTGTGATAGATCAGTCCATAATTCACCACAGCCAATTTACAAACAACCATTTTTTTTGCTCTGATATTTTTATTACATTGCTGTTCACTTTATTGATGTTGTTTTTAATGTAGACAATTTATATTTGGATAAATAACAGTTAAAAAAAATTAAATGTGACACTACTGTAATGTTTCAAAATAAAGTTGACATCACAAATTGACATTGCCTGAGATTCTCATGATGAAATGTTATAACGATAGTTTGAGGAAAATATTTGTTTGTAATTGTTCTCTGAACACTTATTAAAAAAAGTTGTTTGAGTTCATCATCTTAGAAGGCATGATGTAGTCAGTAATAGTACTGTCCTATCACCCAGAAAAAGTTGCTGTGCTTCAGATCTTATACCATTGTGGGATATTGCCGCTACAGAAGAAAATGAAGAAGGCTTAGAAGCAGGCAATGAAAATGATTCAGTACAGGAAGAATTTATGGGAGGCATCTGAAGAGAATGAGGTGGCATCTGAATCCAAAAGTTACTCAGAACTGAAGAAGGATAAGAATCTTAAATTAGGGCAGGAACAAAAAGGATATAAATGTCTCCTGGCCCAAGATCTACAATAGCCAGTAACTGCGTGAGATAAGCCTTTGTAATTCTACAGTTCACTATTAAAAGATTATTTTTGCCTGATTTTGAGAAAGATCATATTAGTCGGTAGTAGAGACAAGTCAGTATATTAGATGGGCTTCTGGTCTTTCATTATATCTAATTCCTGTTTCTTATTTCACTCTGATTTGGTGCAGCCAGAAATGTCCATCATTTATCTTCATCTCTATGGAAGACTTGTAATAGATGGTGATTTAGAGCAGCTAATGAAGCAGTTGGTTATGCGTGACATTGGTGCTGTGATATGTTCCTTAGAACATGGAGAACTCTGAAGATAATAAAATTACACTGGTGTGTAATAGAGAGTGACTTGAAACATTTATGATAACCAGTTATAACACCTCTCACCTCTTCTTTTCTATAAAGAAGAATCAATCAGTGGGTGGATTTTGGGTAGGCCAAATCAATTTTTATACCAGCAAAGTTCTCATATGAATTTCTCAAACAATGCAAGAGCTTAGCTGACCTAGACAATTGTATTAGGCTGAATTTCAGGACTCTTAAGTTGCAGGGTGTGACTTATGCAGGGCCAGAACAGGAAGGCAGACACATTTTTGAACATGAGAGGTATTCCTAGGCAACTGAGGAACTCATAAGAAGTCTCTAGTTTTGGCTTAACTTTTGCTGGAAACTGTTTCAGCCCCTACTAAGCACAGAAAGTGGAGAGCACAGAGTTAGGGAGAAGCTATCCTTGCTTGTCTCTAAGGTTTGTATTTCTGAAAAAGTCAGAAACTAGCTCAAATCCATGCTACATATCCTTTCCAGGTGATTCACAGGGTTGTGTTAAGTCTGACCAAATGTGAATATAGTTACACCAAAGCTATTTCTCTGGATTCCTTTAATAAGTCAGTGCAGAGAAGCACTTTAAAGGTGTAATTCATGTCCTCCTAAAGTAGGTATCTAATTAGGCCAGATGAATCACATCTCAAAAATGCCTATCTCTTTTATTTGAATGTAGATGTAGGTCAGCGTGATGTGTTTAGACATAAACATCTGGAGGACAGACATATGAAGTTGGATGGTATAACTGCCATCCATAGGCACAGGGCTGAGGAAAAAAATGGTACATACATCCCACCTCAGGGCAGTTGTAGTGTTTGTGTTCTGATCTGTTTTTCTTGGCAGCCCCAATCTTGCTGCGTCGCTGTGACCTGAGGCTGAGAGCAGCCAGGCCCTTTGCCTCGGAATGACCTCTGAAAGAAAAGTCTGTTTTCTAGCTGTCATTTCTGATGACCAAAATGAGCAATGGAGCTTTGTGCTGCAACCCTATGCAAAATACCTTGCTCTTACCTCGCTACAAAACCCTGTTAATATGCTTTGCCATAATAGCTTTTTTACTTACAGAAATACATCAAGGAACAGCTGAAAATCCATATATTAAACTGTTTCTGAATGCACTGCCACAGTCCTAAACCTCATTTGTTTTCTTTTCCCTTTTAATTAGGTTTTCTGCAGGCTCCAGCCATTAACTCTGTTTTAAAACAAACTGTCCAAGGCTTTTCTTTGATAATGGTTTAATTTTAGCTTTTTCTCCAACCTCCGAAACACAATTAACTCTCATGCCTGGTATCTCTCATCAGATTTTCCTGCATCTACTCCCTTGGCAGCTCTCCAAAGCAGGTTCATTTAACACCCACAAAGTTCCCACAATTGAATCCCATCTCTACAGATTTCACTTTCTCTGCACATCACCTCACTACGGAGAGCGGCGGCTTCCTGTTTCATTTACATCAAAGCCGTCAGATGTTGTGGGCAGCAGTGCCTGTATGACACTATTTAATCCAATCTTCACAGTTAAAGTGCCCAGCCAGGACATGGAAGGAGACTGCTGCTACTTATTATAAATGAGCAGCACCAATACCTTGCCAACACTGCCAGTGCTAAGGTAATGGTATTGGTTTGGGCTTGAAGCTAATTACTTTCCCTTTTCCTCCCCACACAGGCAAGAGATGAGCTAATCATTGAGGTTGCTCACCAAATCTTGACACAGCCTCATTACAAGCTGTTTTCTGCTGCTGTCTGCAGCCAGAAGTAATGATAGCTGTGCTCGGAGAGACAGCACATCACCTAACCAACACAGTGCTGCTTCTGAGGAAAGCCAGAACTCTAATGGGGACAGGAATATTCATCATCATTCCCCGCATTCCTAGAGAAGCTTTTATCTGAGGGTTTGAAAGAATATGCTCTATTCCAGCAGTATCACTGACATGCAGGCTAGGCAGCTGCGCTGTGTTATGGCTTGCTAATCTGCGGGAGAGTTAATGTCAGCACCAAGTAAACCAGAGACACTTTCATTTGAAGCTGTTGGATTCTCAGTACTATGGAAAGTCAGGATGCCTCCTTTGAGCCATGTAGTTCTAGGCAACAAGGATCGAACATCTTGTTAATGCAGGCACAGTACCGAGTTTTGACATCATGGAGCCAAAATGCCTTTGCTTAAGAAGGCACATAACACACTGCTGCAGAAACCTGTGTATAAACCCTCTGCAGTGGGTATACTGAGGACCTATTCATCATTTTTGATCACCTCCAATTCTAATTTAGGAAATTCATCACTCCAGAGCCCTGCTACAACAGTGAAGTTCATGCCTGAAGGCTCAGACCATCCTGACATTCAGCAATGTTATTTTTGTGGGGTCTGATTTTTTTCTGCTGATATGGAACAGCCTGATGGACATATTTCTTCTCAGGGCTTCTGAGACTCTGAAAATCCTGTTCAGTGTTATAAGACTACTTTTCTCTCAAGAGCCACATAATACATTGCAAAAACAAACAGAAAAAAACATCAAAATAATACTGAAGAAAGGAAGGAGAGACTAGAGAAAAGGAAATAAATGTAGGCCCTAAATGCTACATAAAACTGCATGACAGTATTTATAAAAGCACCTTTAGAAATATAATTGGAAACCTGCCATCATCTTTAGATGCCTGGCCACTTTTAGAAATCTGCCCCTGAAAGAGCTGTAGCATAAAATAAGTGCTAAAACAAGATATTTACTTCCAAGAATGATCTCAGTACTGGATTTTAGAAGCTTAAAAATCTTTCTTTTTATTTTTCTTAACTTTGTAGAGAGTTGTTAGGACAGTACATTAATCTACGCATACAAGATTTTTATTCCTTGAGTATGTTTAAATCAGTAATTCTAATGCAATCTGGTACCGAGCTGCTGTGTGACCTTAGGTAAGTCTCTTCTTTTTATAATCCTTTTCTCTCTATCTTGTGTCTTTAGGTTCTAATCATATTGTTTTGGGACTCCTGGCAGTAGCACAGTACTCAGAATATGCAGAAGAAAAATGATGAGATGTTTATCTGTGTATTATTTTCAGTTCATCCATAACTTGAAAACTATCAATTGCCAGCTTTAAAATGAAATATGTCTTTGGAAAACTATGGAAACAGCAAGTGAAATTTGTGCTGTATTGTGGTGGAGCTCCTCCATTTCCTTGGCATGAAAGTTGTGCCACAGAGTGAGTCACAGAGATATTGATTGACACAAAGATAAGTCAGAGGCACACCTGTTGGTGTAGATGGGAAGAGTGGGCTTTATTAGGGAAGTAGGTTAATGAGTCAATGTAGACATGGCGATTATATTTGTGCTTGTGACTCAGAGACTAGTTATAGATGGCAACAGAAAGAAGAAGAACTTGGTGGAATGACAAAGGATTTTTCTGCTCTAAAGCAGGAGTTAGAGGGCAGGAAAAGTGAAGGAACCACGAGCTTTGAAGAAGGGTGCAGCTGACAGTGCCAGCAGTAGCTGCCAGGCTTCAGAAAGCAAGGCTGGAGAGCTGGTGACAAAGTAAGACATACAAAGGTCTAGAAAAGCTTTGACAAAAGTGGTCTCAGTGGAGTAAGAAGAGAAAGAACTGGACTGGAGAATGAGGAATTAAAAGAAGAGATTAGGAAAATGAATGACCACAGTTTAAGACAAATCACTGACATGGAAACAGCCAAGGATGAGGGAAACAGATACTTCACGATACAAAGGGATAAAATGTTTAAAAATGAATTGAAATAGTTTTGTGAATCGGAAATGAAAACTTTTCAGTATTTTCTTTTCCAAATTTTATTATATTTCGTTTAGATTCAGAACAAAGTCGAGATTGGAAACCACAAAATCCTTTGTGAAATGGAACATCTGTCTCCTGCACAGTTCTCATTGCAAGTCAATGAGTTCTGGTTCAAATAACTTTCTGCTTTCTGTATTTATCTGATACCAGATTGCTAAATAATTTGAATATTTTTGGCCATTTAAAAACTTCACACTTTTGTATAAATTGATCTTGAAGAATTCTGAACCACTCAGTGCTAGGACAATTCTTTTATTTATTTATGAATCAGTCAATGGCAAGATGGAAATGGCGAGTTCTCCATGAAAATTTTTGGATTTGTATGGAAGATTATGTTTCCAGAAAATCCAAGAACTAATTTTTTTCAATCTAATCGCTGGAGATTTGGGTCCTTTAATTGTGATACCATGTATCACTCGGTACTTGTAATCATCAATGTGTACTTTCAAAAATACGGTACGGTCTCTTCCAGAAAGGCAACACACTTTGCTCTTACAAACTCCTTACATGCCGGAGTAGTCAGCTTCCATTTTTTCAAGAGAAGCTTCAAATCAGAGATGATTTTAACTGGTGATCTACTGACTTTCATTGTTGTCATGACAACATCATTGAGAATTTTACTGCACATCTTTTGCATGCAGGTTTGGCTTGTATATGTACAAACAGGTTTCTTTCAAGATAGTTCAGATGGTGATATGAAATTATATTAAAACAGTCCTTACTATAACATCTCTAAAGATGCCATCAAATTTAGGTACAGGCAAACCAAAATATGCTATATGTTTCAGCTGAGATATCCCTGAGAAAAACAAGGTCCTTTGTTTGGTCTCAAGTAGAAATCAGGTTGTAAACTTTTATGTTACTCTCCCAGGAAGAAAGACAAGCCTTTCTGCAAGGAATAGATCCACATATTGTGAAAACAGGGTGAGCAAATTTCTTTAAAGCTTCCTGGATTGCAAATGATCACAGAAAATGTGTGAACAATTGGTGACCTATCTCAAAATTTATGAACTAATTTTTCCTTTGCCACAGAGACACTATTCCCACAGTGGGGAGGGGAATAGATGGGATGGTTTCATGATTGGGAAGCATGGATATTGGGAAGTGGTCACTGGCTGTTGAGTTGGCTGGACAAGGGAAAGGATGTTGTGAGCAATAATAGAAGCAGCTCTCTGACAGTGGTGTTCAAACCTAGACTGGTGGTACTTTGTAGCATATCTCTTCACACCCCTCCTTTTGGCAAAGAAAGTGCTGCTTGGCACAACAAAAGATGGCTCCCAGTTTGTCATAGCACATTCACATCTCCTGAAACACTCAATTTTTCTCTAACTTCTCTGCTCCCTGCTCCCTAACCTACTGCTACATTGCAGAAAATAATACACTTTCAAAACCAAATCAATTTCAGCTGCCGGGAATGCACTGTTGAATCACTTTTCCACAGGCTCTTAACATGCTTTTTGCTCTTCATGGCTGGGACCAGAGCCCTTTCCTCCTAACCCTTTCAAACCCGGAATCTGATGCAGAGATTTAAATGCGGCAACATTATTTTCTGCTCATGGTTTTGCCTGCATCCTCATTGTTGCTCTGATTTTACTTCATCAGACACATCATGAACTGGAAAAAAAAAACAAACCCACCACTTTCTTACAGCATAGCTCCTCTCCCAGGAATGTGCCATTTCCCTTCCTCCAGGGCTTTTGATAGTCCAGAGCACTGATTTCTAATGTCTGCTAGTTTCTTGTCATTTCCAAGCATTTCTTGGTATTTCTAAATGTATTGGCTTCTTCATTCATCAGCCCCCTGTGTCAGGAAGAGCTCTTAGGGTTCTTGCTCCCCACTGATTTCCAGTCTCTGGCAAAACTAACAAAGTTTCATATCTCTTCATTTCACTGGCAGCTGCAAATAAATGCTCCTATTTTCATCTGCTCTTTGGGGAGCTTCATGCAAAAATTTCTATTCTATTCAATATGCAAATGCTCCAGTTTCCTTGTGTTCTCTCAGAAAGTGAATAGAGTTTATAAGGAGAGGCAACATCTTTTATTAGATTAATGCAGTGAGAAGAAAAAAGCAGAGGAGCTTGAGAGCACACAGGCTTTACTTCACCTTGCAGAGAGAGCTGCACTCATGCTGCTAACACATAACCATAATAATTTCTTAGCTGTCTCACATCAAGAAATGTCTTTAGATATGTAGCAAGCAAAAACTCACCACTGAATCATAAAGCTGGTGGGACTGTCAATGTAAGCTCCCCAGGAGGGCTGAGGAGGGTGTAAGCCATTTCCAAGGAAAACACAGATCCTCTCAGGTATCTGAATAGCACAGGCCTCAAAATAATGAATTTTAACAAAAATGATGTTTGATGTGAGAATTCATGGTCATATTCCCTTGTTGTTCTTCTTCTGTTTAAAAATCAAAGAGCAGAAACTTAGGCAGCCAAGTCACACAACAGGAGTAATGAACATTGATAGCGGGAGTGAATGGTTTGTGAGCAGTCTACAGCTCGAATGTTACTCATCCAGATTATTCAGAAAATACCAATGAATAACAAATGCTCAGAGAAAATAAGGGACAATTTAGTCAATGGTCCCATCTGCACTTCTTGAAGCTAGTTATTCAAAGGTGGTGGCGGCAGTGCAGTGGGGAGTTTGACAGCATTGGAATCACTGCAATAAAATCCCATTTCAAACGAAGTAATGGCAATAAGGGTAAACTATATGGGAGTGCAGATGAGACCCAGAGGAAGGCTCTCACTCTCATTAGTTATGTACCACAGTGGCTTTGCTGTTAGTTACTCACTTCAGAATAAGCTCAGAATTCAGCTGATAGGTTACTCAACACTCAGGAGTCCTTTACACAATCTACAAGAAGCAGAGAAAACTTGGTGGAGGTTTTATAAAAGGACAGAACAATAATGAGAATGTATGGACATGAGGATGTGCACTGCAGTGAGGTAAATAAATAATAGAAACACTAAGTTAGGTAAAATGCAGAAACAAAATCTGCTGCAACTGATGAGAGATAGAGTATATCCAGCTTCACATTGAGTGGGATGCAGGCATCTTAAAAATGGCAAGCCTTTGAACTCTGGACCCAGAAGCAACATAGCCACGTCAGGGTGATACAGTGCTTCAATTAATTAACAGAATTAAATGTCACCAACATGTTTACGTTGTGTACATAGGCCCCTAATTGCTGCTGGGTGGGCTTTATATGTTAAGTTCAAAAATGCAATGTAGAAAAAGCCATTTTGTGGCCTCAGCTGAGAGGTGCCCAACTTGGCACGTCTGCCTGACCCCAGGACCCTTGGGAGCCAGGGGCACAGCTCCAGCACATGCCCAGAGAAATGCTGCTTGCTGAGGATGACCAGGGATAGAGGGAGCAGGCGTTCGCCCCACACCCTCAGTGCATTTGAGCAAGGCTGGGGCTCTCACAAAATGAAATCCCAGCTACTGTCTCTAGAGGAGTGTCACAAGTGACACTGCCTCCTTTGCATCCAGCAGTCCTCATGGTTGGAAACGGTGGGTTTTGTGTCTACTCTGGGCATAAGAGATAAAACATCTCCCTGTCTGTCTTGGGCAATAGTCATTCCTGGACTGAGGACTCCAACACCCTAACAAAGCTGTAAATGCCACCAGTACTCTGGTGCCAGATTATCAAAATCATAGAATCATAGGATCATTTAGGTTGGTAGAGACCCTGAAGATCATCAAGTCCAACCATCACCTAACACTGCAAGTCCACAACTAAACCATGTCCCTAAATGTTACATGAACTGTATTTCAGCCTCCTCAGCAAGTAATGTACATACAGTCACTATTCCTTTCTTTTTTTGCCTGTTAACACTGATCAGTTTTTTTTTTTTTCTGTATTGTTTCCCCTCTACAAACTAGCCCACGTGGACTTATGTGGTAGCTCATCTAGAGACTTTAAGAAGCTCCTCTGATAGTTCTTCTGTAACCAAGGTAGAAAACTGGCATTTTTAAAATCTTTGTTTTATTCAAGGGAAGGTCAGAGATGCATTCTGCCAAGGAGGGGGGTAAGACTGTCCCCCCTCTGCAGAGAGTAGGGGTGCAGAGCCCTTCCCTGGGTCTCATGGAAGTGGAGCTACCTGAAAGGGTTACTGGTTTCAGCTCCAGAAAAAGGTAGGATTTATAACATACTTTTTGCAACATTTCTTTTTATCTAGTACTAAATTGTTTTCTGCTCAGCTGGTTATCTGAATCACTAGTTTTATGAATCTAATTCTCTCTTAAGATTTAAGAGGGAATATATGTATCTTCCATAGGGTTTCAGTTTCCCTCTGAAGAGCAGGAATAGACTTGTGAACATCTTTGCCCTTTATTGCAGTAGCTCTTTGTTACTATGTAAGGCATGAGCTATCTTCACTAATCTAAGCAGTGACTAAAAAAAATTAGAGCTGTACATGAAAAGAAGATAAAGCATGGACAAATATCACAACCAGTGGGGCAGGAAAATCTTCGCGTAGAGCCCACGTGCATCATTCATGCAGCACATCCCCAGGGACTTCCCCTACCGCTCACCTGCACAGCTGGGTTTTCCTTCAGAGATGTGTTCCTCCCTCAGCACGTGACAGTGTTCAGTTTTGCTCATAATCTAATTAATAACATGTTCACATGAAGCCATGTCTGTCATGTTGTCACATCAGTCTTACAAAGCGATACACCAGAGCTTTCTCACTTCATAGGAATCAATCTCTGTGCACAACCAGAGGCAACACAAATCCATTTAAAAAGAAATGTGTAGTCTCATATATGGGAGGAAAAGCTTGTAACAAATGCCATTCACGTTTGTCTTGTAGTTTATGATTCCAGGATCTTGCTCAAACAACTGAACAATAGTATCCATGTGGCAAATTGCCACCTTGGTAGCCAAGAAGATAATGTGCGTTATTATGTAGACATTATCTAGTCAACAGCATACAGAAAGTCTTTGAAGCATTTTAAATTGTAGTCTTCATTTTGTTCTCCAAATAGTGCACCAAATATTTTGATCATTGCTTTTCATTCAAATTGTATCTTTAACTCCTCTTCCTATCTCACTATTAGCTTCCTCTAAACACATAAGATAGATGAACGGAAGTAGGAGCCCATGCTGTTCTGAGATTAGATAAAGAGATGATGAAAGGTCTTAAAGTGAATGAGGAAATAACCCAGGTGTTGTAGACAAGCAATAATGCAAATACTTGGGAAATGAATGAACTCTCTTTTTTTTTTTTTTCTTTTTTTGTGCTAGTGGTGTTTATGGAAAAGTATAAAATACTTGGATTTTCACAAATAAATTCTAAATTAATTCTAAATTCTATTACTACTTATTTTAAGCTTGTGATTCCCAGTATGGACATCTTAAGACAGTCTTGTTTACAAAGAAATTTCTTTTGAACACTCTCATAGAAATATCCATTTATCTTATCCATTTGTCTGTCATATGAGTTTTATCTGATTCACCCTGTTCCCCAATTATGCCAGAGCCACTGCACTGAAAGTTGTGTTGTGCTTTTTCTTTACAACCTCCCTGATCCTTTAAAAGCCATAACGATGTCAAAATGCTAAATTTGTGACAATAT
>VXAA01003849.1:1667080-1688404 GCA_013399115.1 Anseranas semipalmata | reverse complement strand
AAAATCCCCCCCCCCCCCCCCCCCCAAAAAATAATTCCACATAAATCACATAAATCCAAGGCTATATAATCTCTGTGGTATGATGAGAAAAGAACAATGCAGAAGACATGGATGGCTCTTCTGTGCCACCCCGTCTGCAGATGCCTGGGTCCCTCTGGAGTGACCTCTGTGCCTGGTCCCTGGACATGGAGGCAGGATGTCCTGTGTCCCAGAGGTGGAAAGGTTTGGTATGAAGAAACCAAGTTCCAGGTAATGAGAAATATTTATGTCTTGTTCCCCTTGCAATGAATAGCAGTCAGCCACCTAAATACAGTTAAAGCATAGGATCTTGTGGTTTTCCCAGCACCACTGCAATGGTGGGTAATGGACCAGAGAATTAAACTTGTGTATCTGAACTTCTGTGCTACTGCTTTAGCTACTGGGCAATCATGCCACTCTGTGTAACAATATGATCTTATCAGCGTTGCCCTCATCCTACCAGCACCTCCCCGCCTGGCTGCTCCCTTCCTTTCTCCCCTCTTCCCATGGGAAAGCAGTACCCTGGGCACCTCTCTCTGGTGTTGTTAGCTGACTGTGATGATCTGTGCCTTCCTCCTTCTTGCATGGGGTAGTATCCCACTGTTTAGCCTGGAGACCTAGGGTCTAAATATGCATGTGCAGTTGGCATTCCCGTGAAAACTGGCCCTAAAAAGAATCCTTGGAGTTGAAACAATAGCCTTCTTCTAATGGTCTTTGTCTTTTTCTCTTAACTTCTATTTTCCAAAAAAGAAGCAGGAATCTCAGCTTGGTCTATGTTAAAATAAGGATAAGGCATAACCCATGCATCTGTAAGAATCTGTTCTGTTGAATGTATTTCTATAAGCCACATTTCTGAGTTACAACAGTTACTATGGAATATGTTCCCATGCTGCCATTTTACATCTACTCTCTAGAACTCCAGGGGAAAAAAAAGTTAATTTTCTTTAAATCCTTTCTTTTGCACATCTGCTCCCTTGTGAAAGGGCCTTTCTGAGGGCTCAATATAGCTCCTGAGGAGTTCAGCAATAATAGGAATACATTCTTAGTTTGTATAGCCAGGATGCGGATCCATTATTTAGAAAGTATTTCAATTGTCTGATGTCATTCAAATTTTCTCTTATTCAGTGCTGACTACCTACCTCTCTGTGGTGGGAGAAAGAAAACAACCCTTCTTCCAGGGGTAATCACACTGCAATCAAACTGTGTGATATGATTAGGTCTGTCTGAGTCCTCAGTGCATTCTCAGAGCATTGAAACAGTGGTCCCTGAGGACCAGTCCATTGTATATCGTTCCTCTCACTACTGGCAGCTGATAGAAGTCATAGCCTAAAGAAGTTGCACAATCTGAAAAACAAACATACTAGCAGGGGAACGAAGTGGAAAGCAAGAGCAAAGAAAAACAGCATGAAAGAAAAAGATATAAATGGGAAGGAGGAAAAACAATCCAAAGGAAAAATACTTCCCAAGTAAACAGAAATGGTATATATATATATGTATACGTATATATACATACATATAAAAAACAAATCAAGTAAGTTAAGTCAATAAAAAAAAAGTAAAAGCTAGAATGCTTGCTATGAAAATGAAGGAAACTCACAGAAAGAATAAAATCAACTTTCTCTTGAAAATCAAACCCAAAAAGAACAGAGCAGCCAGAGAACACAGAACAACTTGGAGAAAAGTCAAGATTAAGAAAAAATACTTCTAAAAAGAAGAACATGTCCAGAATAAAATCTAAACTAGCCTGTAGGTGTTAAGGTGTCTTCACCCTCGATATCTTAAAGGAGATATAGTCTATTAAGTACTCTCTGCAAAACATGCAGATCAGAAATTCACTATCAGTTAGCAGGGTTTCATATGTTTTTATCATTGAAGACCGATCTGTTTTTATCATACACATAAGGCATATGATACCATTTCTGTTTCTCGTTGGATTGTATTACTCTTCAAAGGAAGTTTTAGGTGCAAATAACTGATCATGACTGTCAATCTACTCTCCTCCAGCATCTGGGAATGTCATAAATGATGCCCCATTGACTTCCTGGAACTGAATTTTCACCTATGAAATTTATTCTTTCAGCAAACTTTCCTACCAACAAAAGATTTTCTGGAATATTCATAAAAAGCAAACATAAATAGGACAAACCTGCAGCTAAAGTGGAGGCTTTTGAAAGGTCAAATAAGGGATTGCATAATTTTTTGCTACTTCACTTAGAGCTACCTGAAAGAAAAAGCATTTTAAAATGTGTTTTTGTTTGTTTGTTTGTTTGTTTGCTTGTTTGTTTGTTTGCATTACTTATTTCTTCTACCAATCAATATACTCTGGGGATGGTGGTTTTTAACACAAAACTACCCTTGAGTAAGCCTGTCTCATCTCTCCATTCTTCATTCCCTTGTTTTCACTGACTTCAAAGTTCAGAAGTTCAGTAAGCAGGCCACCCACTAGAAAGCTAATTTCCAGAAAAAAAAAAAATCTATGCAAGGAAATCCACAAGGGTTTATTAGGAAAGCTTTGAGACCTTTTATTGACAAAAGGGTTTGAAAAGATTTTTGTTACCACTGAACAGGGGGTTTTGTGAGCTGTCACAGTAATACATTACTGGGAGCCCCAGTTTCCATTTTTGGTGCTGTACAGAAACACCAGGAGAGGGCCATTCTGTGGTGACAAAACCACATTATTTTCAAATCTTATTTTGTAAATCAAACGAGAGTGACTCTGAGCATTGACTAAGGGCATGACCATTTCACCAGTTCCAATGGCTTTGGCTTAAGTATTCCCACAGGAATGCTGAAGATCAGCATTCCAATTATAGATAACTTTGACAAGTCACATTTGTGCCCCTTGCAATATAAGAAAGATGTTGGCAAAGTGGAGCAAGTCCAGCAGAGGATGGCCACAGTGGTGGGGGCTGGAACACTTGCCTTCTGAGGAGAGATGGAGGGAGCTGGGCTGGTTCAGCCTGGAGAAGGGGTGGCTCTGGGGGGACCCAACAGCAGCCCCCAGTGCCTACAGGGATGGCATCAAGGAAATGGAGCCGGGCTCTTTAGAGCGATGCGTGGCTGGAGGTTGGGGAACAACAGACATTAAAACAAGAGATGTTCAGATGAGAAAAGGGGAAACTTCTTCCCCCTGAGGACAGCCCAGCAATGTCAAAGACTGCCCACAGAGGCTGTGCAGTCTCCATCTCACAGGTCTTCAAGACCCATCCGATGCAGACCTGAGCAACCTGGTCTGATCTCACAGGTGCCCCTGGTCTGAGCAGGAGGTTGGACTTCCCGAAGTCCCTTCCAACCTGAGTTTTCCTGTGATCCTGTGCTTTAATGTAAGTGGCTAGTGACCAGGTGAGCATTAAGACTTACAATAGGCTTCACATAAGTAACTGTGGGCGATGCTCAAGTGCCTACATGCTGCTGATTAGTGCAAGCCAGATCACAAAGCCTAAAATTTGTCAACTATGTTGGTGCATATGTAAGAAATTTCAGAGCTTGAATCATCCCAGACACTTAAAGATCTGCTTGACCAGGACCTACATGTTGCAACTTTCACCTACACACTTGTAATATAATAATCCTCTTCTAAGGTTACAAGGATCTCTAACAGAAATACTTGTGAATGCAAGTGTCACCAGGAAAAGAGAAACAAACAAAAAACAAATATATTTAACTAGAGTTATGCATCACAGTTATGCCATATAAAATAGCATAAGTAATACTTTATAGAGAGGACTAGACATGTAGTGCTATGCCATGATGTAGGTGAAATTATTTTTAGAATTAATATGAACACCTAAATGATCTGTGATGTCCTTTTTACCATTTTAGTATTTGGTCTCAACTACGTTTTGTGTGCTCTATTGCAAGCACTCTTCAACCGTCTCTCCAGGTCTAGTCTAAGGACTGCTGGCTTCTTTGTACAGTCCTTAAGTAGAAAGGTTTGAACTGCATCCTTGTGCTGTCGCTACCTCTCACGGAGAGGTACAACCCACAGAGGGTATAAATCATGACATATTATATTCCATCCAGCTTCTGGAGGCTTGCCTCCAAAGAGCCATGCATGTTACAGCATTCACCTTTGCAAGCAATGTAATAATCCTTTCCTTGGTCTGTGAGAAGCTCAGCATCCCTTGTAAGCAGCACACCGTGGCAGTAAAAGTCACTGCAGCTATAACAAAAATTAGGTGTTTCTCTCCTAACAAGCAGCTAGCACTATCTTCAGCTGGGCACAGTAAGGATTAGGAGTTTCTACAGGTTGCTGGCAGCCCCATTTTTTGTTGCTGTCCCCAGGAGAGGTGTGTAGCCCGCATTTAGCAGCAGGGAATGGGGCCTGAGCACAAATTCCAGCAGCCTTTGAAGGCTCTGGTCCAGAATTGCTGCTGTCATCAGCTTCTGCAGAGAAGGAGCTGTTTGGCTATGCAGGGTCATGTGCTCCTTATGGCTGTCTTGCTGCTTTCCCTGGCACTGCCAAGGGCTAGAGGAACTTACAGTCTGCTGCAGGGTTTGGCAGCTCTTTCACAACAAGGCGGGGGCCTCTTAACCCCTCTTTCCCCGTGTCTGGTCTCTGACTGCAGTGCACAGCGGGTGTCTAGGCGGAATATAAGCACAGGGTGTATGTGACAGTCATGTTTTCTCACAGTGCTCTCCAATTCTCTGGACATGTCTGGCTCAGGAGTCTGAGGAATCAAAGGTGGTGCATTCATGGTTGGAAACACTTGATGGATTTTTCTCCTGTTTTTTTTTTTTTTTTTGCCTGACAGCCTTTTGAATACTTGTACACTTGAAGCATCCACAAGATGCTAATGATTCCCAAAGACTGCTCAAGCTATTGCTCTTCAAACCTGTAACAGTTTCTTCCTGTCTTCTTCATACCTTTGATTCCCAGTTCTGTGACTGGTGTGAGAGGGGACAAGCAAGAGCTTCCCTCCAGGACTGTTAGGACAATAGCCACCAAGGACACTGTGGTCAGTTTCCATGATTTTTCTGCAGCCCTGGAGGTCAATGTTGATGTTCAGCCTCCCAAAGTGTTCGTCCTAGTTACCTTTCCTTTAAAACCCGTTGTATTTTTTTCTTTTAGAACTGGCTGGCTGTTCTATGTGAAAGCTCTGTCAAAGATATTGTGCATACATCTGGTTAGCTGTCACAGGTAATCTGCTATTTTTGCTAATGGCTACAGGTTGTTTTGCATCTCTAGGCTCTCTGAATAGAGGTGTTGTTTGCAGTGTGCTCATTTCCTATTTTATTACCAGTGTAATGGTTTCATTGCAAAGATTAACTGAGTCTCAGGGCCTCTTAATATAAGCAACCTCACAGCAGAAAAATAAATAAATAAATAAATAAATTGATATAGTTTATCCTAGATCTAAAAAAATGCTTTAGACGTTTATTTAGTAAGCAGTGGTATGAATGCCTTAAAAATACCCACTGTGCAATAACCAACAAATTTCATGGGAAATTGTTCTTACAATATAAGCATTAAAGTTTTTTCTTATATTTACACATAATTTAATTTGTTATTTGCAGACAAAGCTCTGTCAGAGACTTTTCTGGTTTATCCAGTATTTCAGTCAAGTGTGCTTGGCCATGTAAATATAAAGAAAAGGACCATTTCAGTTCCTAAGGAACCACAGGACTCCCTGATGCTTATAAGCTGTCCTGATGCCTGACACAATAACAGGAGAGAGATTATGTATAAATCAATTAGAGCAGATCTGCCTGTGGTGTCTCTCTCTGCAGTTGACCATGGTATTCACAGACTGTGCTTCAGATGATTCAGGCTGAGTCCAAAACCAGAATAGTTATGTTCTTGGATAGGTGCTTTTGGTTCCGCTTAGCTCAGGTGACTTTGAGTCATACTCTGCTGTGTGGTGTTGACATGCTTTTAGCTGCCTGAGATAAAGGATTTCCAGAATACCTCGGGTCTTCAGTAGAAAACACTGATGGGAGAAATGGATCTCCATTGCACAGTGCTCTGTTGCTCTGCCAAGCCGGGCTTTCCTGTACTCTCTGTTAGTGCTCATCACCAGGTGAAGTGGGACATCCCATCACAGCAAGCAGTTCCCATCACTAGTTTGTGTCATTCCTAATCCTCTGAGAATGATGTAGAAATAAGGTAGCAGAGGAGTTCCTAGCTGAGAATACTGTGTAGCTTTGCAGTGTAATAGGTGATATGTGTACGGCCAGCAAAACAGGCATCAGGAGGTTTTTCTGGCAAAGACCTTGGTGCTTAAAGGATTGCAAGGCAGCTGATGAGAAGCTAGTGTGATGTCTGAATCTTCACCTACAATACTGAAGCAACAATCACAGACTGAACCCTTAAATCTTAATGTGTATCATTATTCCATTCCACAGACTGCACACAAACACACACACACGTGTATACATGGGTAAGTATCCGAGCTAACATGGTTACACTGCTATATGACATAGATAACACATTTTTAAGGCATTTCATAGTGTTGCACAATCTTTCTGTAATGACTAAGAAACCAAAAAATATGTAATCTCTCAGGGAAGGATTGAGATCCTAACTATCTCACTAGTAGACTTGCAAAAATATTTTTGGGAGAGACTAGAAGATCTGGTCTGCCATGGCTGGAGCAGGATACAAATTTTTCCAGATTTAATGATGCTTGGGTTGCAGGAGCTGAACTGAATAGATTAATTATAGAGAAGACATCAGGAAAAAACATTAATTTTCACGTCTGAATTCCCACTTACATCAAAGGTTGGTGGACTTTGGATGAGGAGCTGAAATTAATATCCATGTGTAATACTAGTTGACATTTTTATGCCTAAGAACTCTACCTGCCATCAGAGGAGCTGGTTATTTTGTTCTTAGAGTTCCTGCAGGCTGTATTACCTTCATTTGCCTGTCTCATATGTTAAGTACTACGATAATACATCTTTATCATGTCTTCATAACATACCAGCATTTCCATATACCGTGCCTTCTCTTCTAAACCTGTGCCTCAGTATACAGAGAGGATGAGGCTCATTTAGACAGTAGTTATTCAATACTTTTTCATCTTTGTTCTTTGTAGTGGCTCCTACCTTTTTTTGCTGTACATTTTTCAAACTCTTCTACAAACAGAATCATTAATTTTTCCTTTCCTTTCCTTTCCTTTCCTTTCCTTTCCTTTCCTTTCCTTTCCTTTCCTTTCCTTTCCTTTCCTTTCCTTTCCTTTCCTTTCCTTTCCTTTCCTTTCCTTTCCTTTCCTTTCCTTTCCCTTCCCTTCCCTTCCCTTCCTTCCTTCTTTCTTTCTTTCTTTCTTTCTTTCTTTCTTTCTTTCTTGGAGCTTATTTGTATAGAATTCTACCTTTTCACAAACTTTCCTTTATTTTCACAATGCTTTTGAAAGATAAGTATTGTCACCTGCATTTTGCAATTGGCAAACAAAGGTGCAGAGGGAATAAAGTAAAAGAGAGGATAATTCCATATTTCTTTTCAAGCATGCAATGTGATACAGTATTTTACATGTTCAGAGTTCTGCTTCTGTTAATGTCCATTGCAGCTGTGAATCTTCAGTTTCTCACTTTACTGCCAAATTTCAAGTGCCTTCTCTAAGGACAAGAGTGTATGAAAGAAGAGGTCACCAGCATTTCTAACACACATGAAAGCTAGCCTCATTCTGAGAAACACTATGCTCTTAGAGGTAAAATATTCCAAAAAACTTCAGTTGGAGACAGTCATGGGGCATATAACATTTCAGTTTATATTATTAGGATTTAACGATTCACATGCAAATATAAAAGTCTTATGGTAGTGTTTAGCAACCCTAGTAGCAGCTGATGCTTTCAGAAAAAGAGCACTCCTCTCAAAAAAGTACTGTTGAATACAAGATAACCTAAGGGTCATGTTGGCTTCTATTTCAGTCCTGAAAAGAATGGCTTGTGCTGTGAATGCTTCTCTGTTCCTTACAACTAGGAAAAATACTGCCTCCAGACCTGTAACAAGATGCCTTTTTATATGAACTTTCAGTTTTAGACCAGATTTGGAAATTTCATTCTTTGAAATATTTCAGAATCTGTTTCCTGAAATTCAGGTAGTTCAGTGAGAAAAAGGTGGGCTTAAATTCCTCCAAAATTTTGGTGCAAGTCTTGACAAAATTGAATGTTTTTTATGTATTTAGGTCTGTTATGTGGAGTCTCATATCTTTGCCTTTTCCATACCATATTTTCCCAACATGATCTGCTTTTTCACATTGAAGAATGGTCTTGTAGTTAAGGCATTCAAGTGGGATTCAGACCACATGAATTCATTTCCCATGCCTGCTCGGAAAATGTTCCATGTGGTGGATTTGTTCTGTCTCCAATGCACTTTCCCATCTGTCAGATGGCTACCATAGTGTAAAGGCTGCCACCTGGCAAGTTTCTAACTGGCTCATACGGCTTTATTCTTGTCTTGTCAACTGCTGGTGAGGCAATTCAACCTGCCAGTTTCACACTATCTAGAATGTGATGGACTCAATGGACATAATGGACATGTGCTTGGTGGGTGACCTGTTTGTGCACCACAACTGTAATATATCTCAAATGCATCAGATCTACTCCTGATGGACAGATCACTATATGCAGTCTCTCCAGCATATCCTGGGCCTGCTGGGGATGAGTGGAAGTGCAATACATGTATGCTCCCATAACTTCTGAAGGTGTCTGGTTCTCTTTATTTATTTATTTATTTTATTGCTGAAAGAAAGTGGACAGTTTTATCAACTTTTGAGTTCTAGAATCTTAATATTGATGAGAATATTTGTATTAATTATAAAGCAAAGAATCATGTTTCCAATAAAAACGTATGCCCCTTAATCTTAGATCACATTCTTTGCTTTTTTTTGGCAAAAATATCTCTTCCACACTGTTTTTAGAATGATTATAAATAAATCTGTACCACTTTTGTATATACTGTACTCCTATATTACTCTAAATAATTTTGATATAAATAGCAGGAAGTGAGTTAGCTGTTCACTCTTTTGTGTTTAATGGATCCCAAGTCACATTTTTCTTCGATAATGGAAATGCGATGAGTATTCTGACAAATTCTCTTTATATGAATCTTTCTTCATTTTTACACTAGAAATAATGACAAACATTTATACAATCCTACATCCAAACTAAGTAAATTAATTCAACATTTCCACTCTGAATTTCTGCTTATGAAGCTATGAATATATTTCCTGTTCTCTTTATTTCTCCAAAGGGATGCCATCCATTCTCTCACCATAAAAGCTGTAATCTAAAGACTGCTGATTGCAGTGTGATTGGTAGCACAATGTTATTTTATTGACATACAGGGTTAAGAAAGTAACATGGAAGTGAATAGATTTTGAGTATATCTAGTTGTTTGATGTCCATTACTTAGAAGAACCAATTCTAATGTGAGTAATTATGGACTTTTTTCTTTGCTGTCCCACAAAGCAGGCTTGATTTTTCTTTCATTTATCCTAGCTGTATTCTTATTTAACTTCACTGACTTCACTAAAGTTATACTGATTTAAATGCAAGTTAAGAATTAGATTCAATTTGCTTTTGCCAGAATAAATTACTCTTGAGTGGCATGACTCAAGGTTAGAGAAAAGTAAATGGAAAGACTATCCTTTAGTATATGCTAGATCAGGCTCATCCCAAACTTTGTAGTAGTTCTCCGCAGCATTCTTTAGACAGTCTTTGAGAGAGAACTTTGTCTGATGAGGCCTGATAAGAAGATGCAGGACCTTTGATAGTCAGAAATTAAAAGATCTGAAGAACCAGCCAAGATGAACATTATGTACCAAGGAAGGAGAATGAGCAGATCACAGTGTTTAATTATTATTACTATTAATTCTTATGGCTGCAAGCAAATGACTAGAATGTCAACTGGGCCCTGGGCTGAGGTTTAGCTAAACACACAGGACATGGAAAACTAGTGGATACGACTTGAGAAGTTGCTGGATGTGACAGAGAATAATATATGAGACTCCCAAAGGTTGCAGACAGTGCTGTGAGAGGTGGCCGGATTTCACAGGAGTTATGTGACAGTGGGCTGAAATTCATGGAAATTTAAAGGGGAGTATTGGGAGCCTTTTGAAGATGTTATCTTGCAAGGTCAACAGCTCCTATCAGAAATACCATACAAGGCTGAGATGACCTAGGAAGCCATTAGAAATGCCAAATTTGTGTACTGATACAGCAAAAGTAGGGCCAATGGGGAAAAGGCAATTGAGGATAAGTTGTTCACTTGCGAGGAGAGTGGGTCGGTGAAAAAAAAAGGTCCACGGAGTGTTGAGAAACCACAAAAGGGATAATAATGTGTGAATGATGTGATCCTGGCTGCTGTGGGGTACCTGCCAGGCAGGTCCATACTTGATCACTGCAGCCTAGTCAGGACAACAAATGAAATCTGTTTTTCAAACTGCATGACACGTGTCTTTGCTGCTGCTGTGGTCAGGACTGGGGTGGGTACAGGATGCTTTCTTTTGTGTGCTGGGGACCACCTGGATGGGCAGACCAAGCTGTGTCAGAGACCATCCTGGCCCTGATGGCATCAGGGTCTACTCACCACTTTCTATTACTAACCTTTTAATAAATTATTGGTTAATAGGTCATGTTCAGACAGTGAAAGGTTATTTAAGCCTTTGACCAGCATTAAGGTTGCAATGCCGTAGGTGTTGCATGTATCCAGACATTCCCACGGTCACTGAGTGCCAGCAATCATCACTTGCATAAATACTACTCAAATACATTATGCCTTTGCCTACCCTGGCCAAGCCATAGTTCATCACTGAGTGTCAGATAGTCCTTAAGGAGTAAGATTTATTGATTTCTTTGAATTCAACCTACATTGCCAAGTAATTAAGTCTACAACTTCACTGTTTAAAAGATGGTTGCTCAATGAAAAATGCCTTTCTGAGTTTAAGTATCAATATTTAAAAATCCACTGTCCTGTGACCAAGTATTTTTAGATATTTTTAAAAATAATTCTGAATTCATGACTCCACAGTTTTTTAGTTCCTTCAGAAGCAGCTAACAGTCCAGTAGAGGGAGCAAAAGCTACCTTAAAAATGACTAAAGAGCAGTTGAATTGTATCAGTTGAATAATTTATTGTACAATTCTTATATCTTTTGAATAAATTATTCAAAAAATATATTTTTCCATTATTCACCAGTGTCTAGTGCTCTTCAAATAATTCACAACTATATTAATCACAAATTTTACTCAGCGAATTCAATTATTATTTAAAATAAAATATCCATGCCTCAAACTGCGCAAACCACTGAAAGTGATGCTGAAGATAAATAAAGACATCATCAGCTCACTATTCAGATGACTTATATGATAACAGAGCATATGAGCCACCACATATTTATTTTAATGACAGGACAGAGGATCAAGACAAGCATGAAAATGAAAATAATTGTTGGAAATGCAAAAAATAGAACAAAGCATTGTGATAGCTACTTCTAACTTTGACAGCAACCAACCATCTTTATGTGGTAGAAGAGGTGCTCTACATTTTAAGATCAAGAAAATGACACATAATGATACTTTAAAAAATTAACTACTAAATTATGTCAGAATTAAGAAAGAAAAATATTTCCTTCAATGTTGTTGTGAATTGATAGAAATAACAGAGGTTATGTCTCAAATTTTCACAAACACTTTGAACAGCTAATGTAATGAGAGCTGGATATTAATTCCATTAGGTGAAGGAAAGAGAACTGCAAGTAAAAAAAAAAAGCATACCCCTTTCTAGCTTCTTCCTCAGATTATAATGTGGCAGAAAGAGGTGCTATTTCACAATGAATGAGGCGTGAGATAAAATGACTGAGATGTACAGTCCTGGAAAATTTGAAGCCTTCAGCTCAAACCAAAGGCCTATTCCTCTAAAATTCCTGGAAGCAAACCTGCTTTGAGGATATTTTATTTCCAGGGTAAATGCTGTCAAAAATGGTAGAAAATTAATTCCAGTGTTCAAAACACTACTTCCATAACAGATATGTGTCATCAGGCTACTGCAGACCAACTAAGTTGTTCTACACTTATTTAAATTTTGTTGTACATTGTGGCAAAGGTAATTAAAGCTATAGCTGATCAACTTGCTTTAGCATTTTATATTTGTATTTATTCAATCAGTAATCTTTGTGTCATGGCTGGTATTTGTTTTTCCCTGGGAAAACAATGTCAGCAGGCAGTTGCTGCTGAAGCAGAAGGTTCAGAAGAGACTGTTCAGGCAAAAAAAAAAAAAAAAAAAAAAGACTGCTGGTTTGTTTTCTTTTCTGATTTTGTATATACTAAGCTTGTGTATTTGTGGCATATTGTAGTTTGGCTGAGATAAATGAGAATATTAACTCATGCTGAATTCATTCTACCTAACATGTTTGTGGTGTTCTCACTGAAGTTGTATGAGGAACAGATTTTGAGCAGCACCGAGATTTTTTTTAGTATCATGACAAGTCTGGTCTTATCTTTCACCTTTGACTGATAAAATCTATCCCAGAGTTGTACTTAACATGCTACCTGTGCTACATCTGACATTAAAATCAAGATTTTTAGCAGTGTCATGGACTGCTTTCTATTTCATGCTGAATTACAAGGATGAGAAACAGAATGTCAGAGTATTTACTATCTTAACCTGTGCAGGTAACTGTTATTATAAAACACCCTTGCCTACCCCTACACTGCAGGTGCTGCAGTTCCATTTTCTCTTGGATAAAACTGATGCTGATCGTACTCACCTTGATCTTGCAGCCCTTCCTCCAGCTGGTTTCTGTATGCAGCCTGTGAGAGCAGGCTCAGAAAGCACAGATGCAAGATGCTGTCCTTAAAAAGGCATTAGTGAGGGGGCCGTCATGCTTGCTGCATTCCAGCTATGATGACCTTGCAGTAGGGTTAGCATGGGACCAATGAACCAAGGCATTGTATTTCAGGCTATTGAACACTGCCCCTTCCCTTACAGTTTCAAAGGGAGAGATTTGTATTCTAAATGAAGTAATGACCTTTGATCTTGTTTTTTAATTAAGCACCTAGCTAGAAGGTTTCACAGGCCATGTTATTACCTGTGGGTTTATTATTAGATATTAAGATAAAGGATTCAGATAATATGTGGTCCTGGGCCTTTTTCTTTTCTTACAATACCTTAAAGCTTGCTCTCTGTCTGTGAGTTTAAAGATTTTATACCAGCAATAAAATCCAAATTAGAAAAATAAAGGCTCATCCTTATAAAGAGGTTTGGCCAAATGGTAACAGTGGGACTTCTTTGAAGTTAGAAAGTAGAATTTGTCCTGTGGTATCTCAAAGAATTAGACATATTAGAAAAGGGTTGGTCATTGGTAAAAGACAAGCTAAATGAGACACCAAAGCTAAATCTCACCTGCCAAAGCCCTTCCCACACATGGAAGCTTTGAAGCAGAATGAAAAGACTAAATGAAGCCACAATTATATCTTGTTTAACCTGGCCCTTTAAACAGCTAACCCTTTAGCATGCTTTTCTTCTCCACACGTCTGCATACTGCAGAACTCTTCCAATCAACATAGAGCTTAATCAACAGATGATTAAAATCAAATCTATACTTTGTGCTTTTACTTTGCTCAATATTGCACATGTACTTGAAGTTAAGCATATGTTTAATGGCTTTGAGGAATCAGGACTTTTCTGCTCTTTCTTCAAGATGTCTTTCCTCTTTCTTTTGAAAATGTGGTTAACATTATATACTATATGCCCCTGTGGGAAAGAATTAATCTTGGACTGGAATGTATAGGGATCATTGTCCTAATAGGATTTAAACTGTTTTTTTCCCTTGCTTTTCAGTATTCACAGTGGCTGGGAAGAAATGGGTTTGTGTGGCTATTTCCCATATTAGTGTCTATTAGAAAGGTGCTCTAATGGCCATTTAGTTCATGGTGATTTCACAAAGTGCAGAAAATAGGATTAGTACCTCTGACTACATTTTAAAAGGTAACTGTCTTTCTTCATATTTTGATGCTGGATATACTTTTCTCTCTCTCTCTCTCTGTTTCTCTCCGTCTCCTTTTTATACCCTATGCTAAACCTCTGTAAGTCTCAAAAAGAAGCAGACTGGTTACTGGAAGTCCCTGACTTCCTTGGCTCCTATCACTCCTAAGGGATACATTCTCACAGTAACTGTAACTATCTGAATTTTGATGTATTGAAAGAGTTAGTAAGGTGCTGAAGAAGGAGAGAAAGATGAGAAATTAGCTTCCAAGAAAAACAACTTGATATTTTGCTCAGAGCGATATAGAAATCTCATTAGGAGAGAGTGGTGTGATGGATGTATACTCAGGTTAAATAAGCCTTGTCCCACTGGTGGCTGCTCTCCTCCACACTGTACTCTTGGCTGTTGTACTAGATACTTCTCTTCCTCTTCCAGAGTCGTAAGAGCTATTTGTCTCTCTCATCTGAAGCATCTGTAGCATGAGCTCAGCTTGTAGCCTGAATACCACCGGTAGCAGTATATCAGGCTCCCAAAATATAATGCAATTACTTCACAGCATTCCCATTCTGAAGTCTCTTCTCATTGAAACTGATCTAAAAAAAAAAATAAAACCTCTCATCACTCAGCACTCTAGTCCTGCTTCTTTTGAAATTAGATTTTTTTTTTCCAAGAAAAATTCAGAACAAAATATTTGAGTGCCAGAGTATCAAGAGGAGCTCCTGACACTTCAGGTTTCCTGCTGGAGGGAGGCTCTGTGTTAGATACATCAAAATATGATGCTTGCAGTATGCCATGCTTATACCAGATTACATAAACTTGCGTGAGCTGTATACAAAATAATTCAGAGCTTCAGGAAATATATTCCTTTTCTTACCCACCATCTCTTTGTCATCAATGTAGCTTGCAGAGGTGAGAAGAGTCAGTGAATTAATTTTACTCTGAGAGAATTTTAAAAGCAGGAGAGTTTTAAAAGCCCCCTCTCATTCTGGTTACTCCTGCCGACTTCATTAGCTTTTCACCCCTGGAAGTCACAGGTCAATCTCATATTGAAAACTTGCTCCCACACAGTTAGGTAATGCCCTCGGTAAGAAACTGCAATTAATAAATAACAAACAGTAATATGTGTGAGACAATGCACACCCTGAGAGAAGAGAGTCTGAGATTTTATAAACAGCTGAACAATGTATTTTCAGATTCTAGAGCAGAAACTAAGACAGATCCCCTCTGTCCTGTGTAGCCATATATTGCTCCACAAATTTATTGCAAGAAGTTGTTTTTTCCCCTCTGTAAACAATTCAGATAGATGTGAACAACTTCCAAATAGCAACATAAGTTTAATTCATCTGTCTCAAGTGACATAACATATGTCACTAGTGCCTGTTGTAGAAGCATGGAAGTCTGCTACATTGTGTAGTATTATGCTTTATAGCCATACAAACAGTGTCACTAGTACCAGAGTATTTTGAAAGAGAAATCTATGTGGCAACTACAGCAATCCTTTCTACATGTATCTCTCTTCTGCAGGTTGTTAAATTTTGCTTTTTTGTGGGGAGGGGCTTGGTAGGAAAATTCAAACTGTCTTGAAAGGGAATTGTTTACTGCACATTTTCTGGGCTAAAAGACAGTGTTTTCTTTCTCTCTCTTTCCATTTTCTATTTGCTGTGAATGTAAAACGAGATCTGAATGAGAAAAGTAAGGTAAACCTGTTGTTGATTCACTAAAATGCCTAGCCTCATCTCTGGAAATTCAAGCAATTTTCGGTATAATCTCTGCCTCTTTACTAGTCTGCATAGAACAGTTTGGTATTTGACAATGTAATAATTTCAACCATAGATCATAAAATCTGGATTAGAGTGAGATTATGTTAACCTAGTGGAGACATTTTTTAATAGTGTCAACAGATGACACTAACCAATTTCATTGCATTTCATAAGGAAATGTAACATAAACTCAGGTCCTGTAGTCACCAAGGATAAGCCATAGACTGCTATGAAACCAATGGCTAACCTAAACCACCCTTTTTCAGAGAAACCTGAAGCCAAGCAGGTAGGAAAACCTTGGGCAGCTCTGATAGCTGATTTATTAAATCTGATTTATTAAAAATGACGCCACTATTTATGTAATACACTCAGCCAAGAATCCCAGTCTGTTCTCCTACAAACAACTCAGGGCTCATAAATTTGCATACAATTTCAGAGCCTGCCTGTGTAGGTAATAGTACTAACTCTTTAGAAATATCATGTCCAAAGGTTTATAAGTAAGTAGAGTCATGGCATGTGTTATCTATTATCTATAACACTGACTGCAATATTTTAACATAAAAAGGTTTTCAAACAATTTAAAAATATTGAGACCTAGGAGTGGAAACAAGCCTGAAGACATGATAGTTGCACTTTTAAGAGTCAAACAAGACATTGAAAAAGTAAACTCTCCATTTAGCCATTTCTATACAGTGAGAGCCCGAAAACTATTTATCAGCCAGAGATGACAAAAACAACTCCAAAGAATATATACAACCCTCCACACTGAACAGATGTTTTACCACTTACATGCTACAGTCCTGAAATTTTTAGAATTACTCAGACGCTGCAGAAGCTGTGAGGCCTCTCTGTTTATTGCTCCTAGTGGATATAAAATCAAATAATGATTTGTTTGTCATTTTATTTTATGGAAAGTTTTACACTGTCTAGTCCAGAACAACTGTGTTGATCTTTCAAACGAGACATAAAACTTGAGGTTTTAACCACTTCTGTTCATTAATATCCCTTGAGGGTGTAGGGGGATTTTTTCGGGCAAGATTAGGAGTATTAGTATCCTGACTAAATTACCACTCTGGTAATTACATTCTTCTTATCTACATATCCCCCTGCAGCTTCAATGGAATATGGTTTGCTCCTCTTCCGATGTGTTGTATAGCACTGTTACGTGCTGTCAAATGGTTTGCTTAACCATGCCCAAAAGCTGCCACTGGCAACATGTAGCCTACATTTGCTTATTAGGCACTTGCTATCCCTTCACTATCTGACTCTTTGGGCTGGAGTGAGACATTCAAAAGATGGGAAAGGGGTTGGTGGTCCCCTCCTTAGGTGTGAGCAGCACCTCTCCTGTGTAAAGTCTTAGGAACAAATGTTACTTTGCCATTTGTGGAGAAGGAACAAATTTTATTCCTTATACCACACCCTCCACAGGTTGCAGAAAGAACTGCAAGGATGAGTGAAAACTGAAGGCAGAAGCTAATGGGAGAACATAGTAAAATCCTCAGCCCACCGATATAACAAGAGCAAGTGCCAGATTCTGCACCTGGGAAGGGGCAACCCTGGCTATATGCACAGACTGGGGGAGGAGAGGCTGGAGAACAGCCCTGCAGAAAGGGATGTGGGGGTTTTGGTTGATGGCAAGTTGAATATGAGCCAGCAGTGTGCCCTGGCAGCCAGGAGGGCCAACTGTACCCTGGGGTGCATCAGGCACAGCACTGCTAGCCGGTCGAGGGAAGTGACTGTCCTGCTCTGCTCTGCGCTGGTGCGGCCTCACCTCAAGCACGGTGTGCAGTTTTGGGTACCACTGTATAAAAAGGAAATAAAACTATTAAAGATTGTCCAAAGGAGAGCTACAATGATGGTGAAGGGTCTAGAGGACAAGATGTGTGAGGAGTCGCTGAGGTCACTTGGTTTGTTCAGCCCAGAGGAGAGGAGACTGAGGGGAGGCCTCATGGCGGCCTGCAGCTTCCTCACGAGGGGAGCGGAGGGGCAGGCGCTGATCTCTGCTCTCTGGTGACAGCGACAGGACCCGAGGGAACTGCATGGAGCTGTGACAGGGGAGGTTCAGGCTGGGTGTTAGGAAAAGGTTCTTCACCGAGAGGGTGGTCGGGCACTGGAACAGGCTCCCCAGGGCAGTGGTCACGGCCCCAAGCCTGCTGGAGTACAAGAAGCATTTGGACAATGCTCTCAGACATACCGTCTGATTTTTGGGTGGTCCTGTGTGGAGCCAGGCGTTGGACTTGATGATCCTTTTCCAACTCAGGATATTCTATGTTTCTATGATTCTGTATTGTCTGTGCTGCACACTACGTGTTTCTCAGAGTTTCTTTGTGAGAAACGGTATGGGAAGGGATTTTCAAAACAGCCTAAAGAAGTGAAGTGCAGAAATTACATTCAATTTCAGTGAGAGTAAAGCACCTAAACCCATAGGCACCTTGAAAATCCTAGCTATTGAATATAATAGCAGGGAGCAGAGCCAGAGACTCCATGCAGTCCACTGGGAATTAGGCTAATGCCAAGCTTTATTATGTGTAAAATGCTCAGATACTGCAATGACAGAGCAATACAAAACCTTAGGAAGATAAATAATAAAGCATGATTGAATATGAATTAGTGTCTTTTCTTTCCCCAAATGGCACTGGGTTTGCTGGTTTTGGAGGATGTACTTTGGCTCTGCTCTTGGGACAGTGGAAACTGATGATAAGACAAGCAACACATCAAGCAATAATAAGGTGATATTGACCAGTTTAGACCACTCTGGTCTGAGATACCTTGGCACACACAGAGAACTTAGCCTTACCTAGTTGGTGAATGATGATGTTTATTTGGGGTGAAATGCTCACCAAGAACAATCTTCTGCTGCTGTGTTTTAAGATTTAAAAGTGTCATGAGTTAGAAAGAGCTACCAATATGTGTAAATGGCTGCTTATGCTGGAGGGATGTACAGCTGTAATCATGAAGTATTAAGTGCATAGGTCCAACTCTTTGTTCCCAGTTTTCTCTCTTTTTTTGTAAGTTGCTCTGTTTAGATGAATTTTAATGAAACAAACATCATTAACAAGCAAGTGTTGATTTCTGTATTGATAGCTTCTGTTCCCTCAATTGCAATTTTCAGGGATTCACTTTACCACAACTCACTGTGCACCTACAAAGGGAAAGTAGTGTAATTGTATCTGGTCAGCTTTGTCTTTGGAGTTATGTATTTTGCAATAACATAAGTAGTATGATTAGACAATAAAAGCAATTTTATTCTTAAAACAAATGACAGAAAAATGGTTGGGTATACAGTATTATTTCATTTGGCCTGGACAGCTTTTGATGACATCATTAATTTACACATTAGAGGGATAGGAATGTGAGACAATTTTCCTCGCAAATTAAATATTATTGGTATTGAAGTGCAAATAAAAAGTTAAAACAGATCCATCATTCATCTTTGCAAGTAAAAGTAAAATACAACATATTTTGTTTTAGTATAGTTTGCATAACGACATGAGCAACTGGCTGCAAGTGAGTGATCCAGAGTTCTTTGAACTTTGTCCTAGGAATGAAGGTCATAAACTCCCAGACAGTACGTGGAACTCCAAACTGATAACCACTGAATAGAAACAGGATTGAGGGAGAGTGTTTGTTGGAGAATCATGTGAACAGAAATTGCTGATGCTTTGTTCAAACATTAGCAATTGTGATTGTTAGTGAAAGGAGGAGTAAGGAGATGGAGGAGAGTGGTTAGGTTAGGACACTGTGCCATGGGGTCTCTGCTGGGATTCATGGTTAGTTCAAGGAAGGCATTGGGAAGTTAGAAGAACTCCAGAAAACTGTGACAGTGATTTTAAAAACTGTCTGGGAGAAAAGGATTCCAGAAGCTAATTTAGTTTAGTTTATAAAAACAAGGTTCCTGGCAAGCCAAACAGAATCTCTAATGGCTATGCAGGGAAGATAATTAGCTCTTCAATAGTAGAACTAAAACAAAGTGCTGGAAGATAAGGCTAAGGCTAATATTGGATATTTTCTATAAAATACTCTATATTTAAATTAAATACATTAGGACTGTTACACAGCATATATATAACAGAACAGCCTGGCACAGATGCTCCTTCTGGCTTAATTAGACAATTAGGTTCTTGGAAATCAACAGCAATACTAACTTCAGTAGAAAGTGGTAGAAACATCACATCAGGGCCCCACATTCATTTTTCCCTACTCCTGGGAGGCCCTAGGTATTCAAAAAGTTTCAGAACTTGTGGTAAAATTTGGCTCTCAATACTATGATACTGTCAGTGGACATCAATTCCTTGCTCTTATGCATGATCAGTTCAGAAAGTAAATCCTGCTCTTCCTGGCACTTTGGTTAATAGCCTTAGGCTCTGATGCAGAAAATATGTGAGTGCAGTCGGATTTACCTGTATTCACATAGGAGCCACTTTCAAATTTGTTAAGATGCACAAAGGAGATGAGCAGGGTGCTCAAAAGCTGGAAGCAGATTTCCACCTGAGTACATCACTCCACGTGCTGTTTTGAACTTGGCTCTTGAGATAGCGTGGGTGAGCAGGCAGACAAATCTCTCTTGCTCAGCCTGCTGGTCGAATTGATTTTCCACAGAAAACATTCATGGAACAAACAGTATTGGAGATCCCATTGTATGTGCCTGGCTGGGGATAGTTTCTGGAAGTACTGGCTGTTTAAGAAAGGTTTTGTATTTATTAACTCACAACAGATTTNNAAAAAAAAAAAAAAAACAACCAACCAACCAACCAACTGAACAAACAAACAAAAAAACCCACAGTTGATAGAGCAGGAAGGATTTCTAAGCAGGTCAGTTAAGCAAAGTGGAAATAATAGCTATTCAGATTTTGGCAGTCATTCTCCACTGAGTAGCTAAAAGCATATAGAAGACTTCTGTGATGAGAAGCTTTTCGTATGTTAAAACAAAATAACTAATTCTGCCCGCAAGAGTTGAGACCACAACCACTCTCCGCAGTAAATTAACACCATTTTCTCAATATTACACTGAATGTATGAGTCTCATAAATCATTCAAAATTATTTTCAATAATATCCTTATAATGACTAAATCTGTGGCAGCTGAGAAATGAAGTCAGCTACTTAGTGTATACACTAAATACTTGAGATTTATCTAAGCGTTTTGTCTGGTGTCTGTAAAACTCACTGTTTTTGAATTTTATGGTATTGCCTGAAGCATGTGTTTTCTATCAATACAGTGGGATCAGATAATCATTGCAATGAGGGCTAGCTAGTAAAATTCAAACAGATGAGCTGCTGTATTTTAAGGACCATATATTATGCCCCAGTACAGGAAAGTACTTAGAACCAAATCCAAAAAGGACTTTGATGCCTAACGTGGGATTTAGGTAGAATTTAGGTACTTAAACAGAAAAGTGTAATCTTGAAAATCTTTTCTTAGATTCTGCCTAACCCAGGTGGTGTCAAAACTCCCTCAGCGGCTTGTTATTTTAAAGTTTTCAAGGTATCTGGTGTTGAATAATGCACTACTCAGAACTGCTGCACTAGCAGGCCTCATCCACAAGTTAATTAGCACTTTAGCACTTTGTTCATTCCACTATCCAGCCATGGTCCGTAAACTGTGTTCCCTTGCCTAAATC
>VXAA01003849.1:1559667-1665059 GCA_013399115.1 Anseranas semipalmata | reverse complement strand
TTTTTTTTTTTTAACTCAAGAAAGCTGTTAAATATTCATTTCTATGGGTGGGGGGAAAGTGTGAGTTTGAGTTTTGCACCCAAAGATGTTTATGTATTTTATCCAATGGCTTTTTGTTATGAAATACATAAACGGTCTCTGGTGTCCAAGGTTGTTCCCCATCCTTCTATGGCAGTACCTTCGTCTGAGATGATGAGATAATCAGACTCTTTTGTATTTATATTTAACCTGAACTTATTTGTCTTGCATTCCTTGCTCTGCAAGGGGTCCTGCTTGGTCATGACAGATGGACAGTGATACCACCAACACTGTGTTTCACTCAGCTAAGGCAATCCCTGGGAGTGAGAGTACTTCCAAGGAGGGTAGGTGAATGTGGTGAATATGCTAAATCTGCCTCATGATCCATCTGTCTCAGTGTTTTCCCCAGCATCTCACTGGCTGAATGAAGACTCTTTGCTTTATTTAAGTTCCATTTGCCAGAGGTTTGAAGGAGCATCCACTTCCAACCACTACTTCTTCCCTTAGTGAGATAGTTCCAGAAGGAACTGGATGAATCATAGCCTTGTGATTCCTAACCTTTATGTGTGTGGATGCTTAATAGAATTCACAGCTCTCAAATGACAGCCTCTGGCTCCAAAAATGATGCATTGGTTAAGCATGCATCAAAACCTTAAGCTGCTCAGAGTCAGGTTGCCCAAAGGTCAAACACTGTGCAGGAGGAGAAATATGTGCCCTAAATGTAGGTCACTTAGCCTGAGTTGAGTGGAGGTGCTTCCTACTGCTCAGGATTCACACCTCTGAGTCTGCTCCTGCGATTAGGTACCTAATGCCTTTCTTTCAGAGGCTGCCACTGAGTCAGCCAAAGCTTTGGAAGACAGCAAAAGTAATCCTTTGACCCTTCTTACCTAGTAAAAGTAGAAGTTTCCCAGTTAAATTATTCACAGAAGATGAAGAAAACATGCCTTCTTCCAGAGGCAAGTAGAACCACATCTCCCATCTACCAGGGGCACGTTCAAACCGCCCAGCTTAAGGAAATCAGTGGATGGAAGCATTCTCAGTCCTTTGCTTTGAAACTGACACAAACTGCACGGTGTAATTAAATCAGCCAGATATTATCTCTATCTAGCTGACTATTATCAGACTTGAACTTGAATATAAGTCTAAAGCTTTCTGACTGGGACATTCACCTTGAAGTAAGGGATGTGGATTTCCCAGATATGTGTAATATAAACTAAGGGAATTGTCCTTTGGAATAGCACCTAGCAGACTTACTCTTTTTATCCCAGGTGAATACTTTCACTGTCAGCCTAGATGCTGGTCTCTCCTTATTCCTGACCATATATGTATATATATATATATATATATATATATATTATTCCCAGACTAACAGAAAAGCTTCAAAAAGAAGTTTAGCAATTTTAGATTAGTTTAGTTTAGTTCTGCCTCTCGGGGTGATATTTCAAAAGCAATTAGTTGACTGAGGAGCCTCAACTCCACTGAATTTCCTAATCAGAAACTATTCTGTGGGGGTTGAGCTGGGGTCTGTTACCACTCCCAGGAATAAAATACAGCTTAACATGCCAGGGTTTCCACGGGATGGTCCCTAGATGAAAGGTGTTCCAATTAAGCCTCCAGAACATTGTGCAAAGGAGAAGAGACATGTCACGAGGCATGACACAGCTGGCAGGTGCAGGGACTCTGTATGAGCTTGCAGGGTACAATGGCAATCCAAATCTATCAAGTCAAGATGAGCAGAGAAATGCAGTGACTCACAGAAATCACATGAACAGCCCTGCCACAAACCCCCTCATCAGGAGAAGTATCTGTTTGAGGAGTTACTGCATCCCCTTTCTCTGCCCCAGGGCTTTTCAAGAGTGTCTCACATGTATTACTGTTAGCTGCTAAGGTGTCAGGCATTGTGATAGGTGAAAGATCCACAGAACATACCAATTTAAAAGATCATATAACTTGCTCAGAAGAGACAGCAACACAGAAAGGCATACAAATATTAATCACAAAACCTATAAAACATTTGGTAATAAGTGGGTGGCTGGTTTTTATAACTGTTGTGCTTATTAAATATATCAGGATTGTCTTGCTGTTACTTCCCAGTCCACTTTGTCTAAAACATGAACTGAAAGCACTTTGAGCCCACATTTGTCCACTTATTTTAGGTAACACAAGGTATAACACAACAGGGATCCACCCCAGGCCTTGATGTGCTGCCACAATGCACATAACTGGCACTAATCCCATCAGCTGTTCCAGTTGTTCCCAAACTGGGGATCATAACCCCTACTGTAATTGTTAACCTAGCAGAAATCCACGTTCATCCAGCACTGATGCTGATATCTGGCGCTGCATGAAAATGACTGATCTGCAAGACAGTCAGAATCAGAAAAAGGTTAATAATTACCACATTAGACCATCTCTTCTGCAGATTTATTCTATTGACATTTTCTTTTCAACATTTGTTATTGCTCTTCTTTCTTTCCTCTCCAATATCTTGAAAAGCTTCTTTTTAACAACAGAATGCCAGAATGATCCAAATCTCCTCTCTTTCATTGGTTGTCAAAAGATGCTTATATTAAAGACCTGTTTAGGCCTCATTTTACCAGGAAAACATTTCTAGCTCCCTTTTCATGTACCCATCCCTGAAGCATGAAAATCTTCCCTTTGACTTTGCCTTTTTTTCCTCTTTTGCTATAGAAGCTCTCTGTTAATGCCAATATAAACAGCTTAGATTAGAGCGACCCACTGCAGTGTCTAGAAAACTGACTCTGAGGGGAATGTGCACTTGAAAATTGTCATGAATGAATTTATTATGCTAACATATGCTAAAACTTAAAGCTGCCAGTGCTGCAAAGAAAACTGTCTGCAGCTCCTACTTGCATTTACAAGATCAAGAGGGATAAAATTTTATTCTAATAAAGTGTGGTGCATTTGCAGCTGGGAGTGAGGTAGAATCAAGATACATTAAGTAAAAAAGACATTACAAGTGCAATAGAACAGATGGACGCAAAAGTGAATTTTTATCATGACGATCCATTAGTGTTTTGCAGCCAGGCAGAGAAAAACAGTGACCTGGAACAAATCAAAAAGAATGATGCTTGACTTATGCTTCCTTCTGCAAAGTGTGACCCATATTCATAGTTTTTAATTAGAAGTATATTTCCTTTATGGGGTAATGAGCTAATTTCCGTCCATTTCTGTAATTCATTAAGTACCCAGGTTAAATTACAAATAAATGGCGAAAAAATGGACCAGTCATTGGACCAGTTACAAAAAAGATTCCCTATGAAATAGAGAAATTGATCAGCACATTGCTGTGTTCTGATCAGTTGCATAAGTCACGGGTAACCTCATACAACCTTGAGTAAATCTTACCATCAATATTTAAAATAAGTCTAGCACAAACCATGCTTTTTAAAATCCTCAGCTAGTCATCTAGAAGACTGATTTTGTATCATAAATGACCTCTGGAAACAAAAACACATGCACAGCACTTTCTTCTGCTAGTGGAAAGATGTTCACCACATATAGGACTGGCAAGCAGTGCAAAGGAAAGTACATTGACTTAAAAGCACTTTCAGGGAACATCTGAATGAACACAGCTGTGCTATCTGGAAGGATAAGTCCATGGGGGCAGGTCCTGAGTCTCTAATTTGAAAGAGGCCCTGCTACTGCTAATTACTGTGTTTGACATTGGACACTTAACTGACGCTTTCTGTATGTACCTACTAGCTGATTTGCTCAAACACAATGTCAAAGGCAGTAAGACTGGGCTGTACACCCTCCCTCCAGTGGGATGCAGTTGTCCATCATTTGCAAAGCAAACCAGCTGCCATGACAGTCTCACACAGGCCCTGACATTGCATTGCTTAGACAGGCAAATTAAACTCTACATCAAAAGTGTAATGACACTGGACTCTCCATTGCAGACAGGATGGGTCTGGTCCTACTGCACAGTCACACTGTGCATGAACACACAATTACAAGGGCCTGAGCTTAGAGGTTTTCATGACTGAGCAGAAGAGTACTACTTATGCTCAGGGCTTTTGAAAGCCTGCAACAGCAACTGCAATAATTCATGAATATATCTGTGAAGTCAGAGAGGATTCTGCAGTCATGTTTTCATCAGTAGTTGACATGTAAGAGCTACTTAAAGTTACTTCCTTCTCTCAGCTGAATTGTAAACGTTAACTTTGCACAATGGTATCTTCATTAAGATCCTGGAAATAGAACTGTAAATACTCATGGAAAGGGATTTTGGGGAGAAAGGTTATGTTGATCCACTCATGGCTATAAATCCTTCTTCTAGAAGATATTTTATTTTGTTAGATGGTGAGAGTAAAGGAGTAATGGAAGTGATACAGCAAAGTGTGAAGACAGAAGGTTGCTCATACAGTGAGAAAACAGAAATGGTAAGTGACAATCTGATGACTTATTTCCTTCTGTGCATTGGTGTTTGGCTTTGTTTATGTTTGGGGTGCTATAGTGTATTCCCCTGAGCAGAGAATAAGAAGCAGAGAGATGCCAGAAAAGTGTTTTCTGTGGAGGCTGGTAAAATCCTTTGGAATTACTGTCTGCCTCTGATGGGTGTTTGCTGCATTCCTCCAGACAAGTTTTATCGTGTCTAATCAGTAGCATTCCAAGAGACAGCTGATTCTGGGAACAAATTCAAAGCGTTTGATCCCTCTTTCTTTTAAACTGCTTGAAATCAGAATCAGTTCTGTAATAATGCCAGTGTAAGCAAGGAAAGAATGGTCATGGTCTTTGCATTGTCTCATTCTTCATTCAGTCAATTCATATGCTAAGTGTGCGTGCCCATGTTAGTCATAGAACCACTCATACAAGACCAGTGCAAGAGACTGATAAAAGATAGATGGTGGCAGATGATGAGGAGAATGAGCAAAAAGATGGGCTTTCTCCACAAGAATAAAGTCTGTAGGAATTGCTGAAGAATACAGCACTGTGATTTAATATTATGAAAGAAATGCTGGGTCTTGGTGATATTTACCATTCAAGGCACAAGTCAGTGTTTAACAGACTGGTGCTGACATGGATCTGATCAAGTTCCAGGTGCAGTGACATTCCCCAGACTGCTGTGAGGGTACGCAGTGGCTGAACCTTATATGTCCTTAGACAGGGTGTATGACTGGGCAGAGTTCACCCAGGCTTTTGGGGAACAGTCTCAGCCTAAGCTACAAACACGCCACACTTCTTGATGGTGGGTACCAACTGATCCAGTCATCTGCTTTCTGGACGTTGCAGATTCTCACAACCCTTCAATTACTCTTTAAACAGGCTCCAAAATCCCGTGAGAGTTCTAAAGGTTTACCTTGCCAGAGATATTTCATAGGAGTAGCATAATGTAAAGAGAGGTATTGCACAGGGTTCCGAAACATTCTTTTAATAGTACAACTGAAGATATAAGTTCCAGATGTAAACAACAAATTTTGTTTACATAGATTTTACTGTTCAGTTTCCTCAGCTCTTAAAAGCATGGTATCCAGATGGTGTCAGTCTACTCTGGAATCCGTGTTTTGTAGCACACAACTTGTTCTCTGCAGCCTGGCATCTCCTCAGCTCTGCTCATGCTTTTGCTGGCCTTACCTGATCCTAGCACTAAGGTATGTCACCCAAAAGTTTTTTGTGTCTAGTTGTAGGTTTCCTGCATAGCCTTTCAATGTTTATATGCTACCTTTTTGAAAACTGTCTTTTTTTTGTTCTGCTTGTGATAACTTTATGTATTTCAGTGTCAGTCTACTGCAGACATGACTGAAGCAATTGATTTATATGAACCTTATTGTCACTTAGATTGTTTGGACAAGGTTTGACCCTTAAACATTAGCTTGCTATTGCTCCTACTTTGGGCTGAAGGGGCATATTCTTTTTTTTTTTTTTTTTTTTTTTGCCAAGAATGGTGGATATCCAAAAACAATGCTCCAAGTTCCACTAGTTTCCCTCTCTAAATCTTTGAAATGTCAACTAGCAGTAGCCCAACAGCAGACGATTTGTGGTGCTGGAGCAGGTTAGGCTTGATATGGACTGAAACATTCAAGTATTGCTCTGGACTTACGTTAAAAACAGCACCCAGATACTCGATTAGCCAGTGAAAGGGAGGTGGATAAGCAGTTTGCTTTCTGAGTGAGGTTGGCTGCAGAAATAACGTTAAGCATGTGAGTCTAAGATGTTGTGTATGTAGGGTTTGGTTGACCTTGACCCTTCTGCATTGCTGTGGCTGAAAAAAACAGGCTCTCCTAATTCTCAGCAACGTGAATACATTACCATTTAATCATCATTCTCTTGAAACGGCAACTTTAATTTCATAGTAATATTTACTGTTCTAGACTCGCTAGTTGTGTCAGAAATCCAAACTCTGGTGAGCAAACCCTCGAAGCTTGACTGGAAAAAGCTTTTGAACTCACTGCCTCAGAAGAAAAACAAACCTTAAAGCTGCCAATATTTATGTTTTGGCGGAACCAGTTGAAAAAGAGAAAGATTTTCTGAGCCCAGAACAAAAATAGACCATTAAAAAAGCTTATTTTGTTTTCTCCCTTTGAAAATTCCCTTTTCATTTTAATTAAGCTCTCACAGGATTCATGATGTTGGAAAGTTTTCAAAGAAACAGAAAACTTGCTTGCCAGTTTTTTTTGGCCTTTTTTGTTGTTGTTGTTGTTGTTGTTGTTGTTCCCCACCCCCCCCACACCACCACCCCCGCCCAGCTCTCACAGCTCTACTTGTTGCAAATATTTATCTACTCTGAGAAAAGCAGTTGAAGCAAAGAAATGGCTGGGAGTGTTCAGAAAACCTAAATACAGTAATTTTATTAACAATTTCTACAACTTCTATGTATTAGAGATAGAAAAGTTCTTAAGATTCCTCTAGTGTACTTAAATTGATCCAAACTAGAAAAAATCTGCCCTAATTTTGTGTTGCCTTATAGCTGTAAATCAGGATCATAGAAGCTTGATTTTTCTTCCAGGACTAGAAGAATATAGCTATTGCAATACAATAATACATTGATTTGTACTAAATTCTGTGCAGTTTTGGCCTCTATCCTACAAACACCAAGCTGGTCATTTCAGATATGGGTTTCCTGAGGGGCTGACAGAGCCTTTATCTCCTTCACAATAGCTCTGGCAGCTCCTCTGTTCCCAGGAGAAGATCATGACTTTTCTCTGTATTTGAGAACTGGGTACTGCATACATCCAGAGATGCTCACTGAGGCTGCTCAGCAGCTGCAGGCACTTCTCCTTGACCCTGGCCGAGAGTACTGTGACTCCTGAGCCGTACTGGTGGGTGCTGTCCCCTACTTTGCCCCCAGGTCATGGTATCTCATAGTCTCACTGGGCATAACGTTACAGAATCACACACAGAATCACAGAATGGTTGAGGTTGGAAGGGACCTCTAGAGATCATCTAGTGCAACCCCCCTGCTCAAGCAGGGTCACCTAGAGCATGTTACACAGGATCACTTCCAGGCGGGTTTTGAATATCTCCAAAGAAGTTCTGAGCTTCTAGAAGAGTGGCTTTCATGCCAAAGCACATGACAGACCTGAAATACAGTCCAGAAGGATGCTTCAGGTTAAGTATTACTTAGATAAGAAATCTTTGTTATACAACTTGACAACTGATCCTTGCATCAGTTGCTGACTGTATAAATACTCTTGCTCATGTTCTCTGGTATGGTGTTATCAAAGCAAACAAACAAACAAACAACAAAACAAAACAAAACCAAACCAACCAACCAACCAAAAAAAAAACCAAAAAAAAACACAAAACACCAGAAAATTCACAGAGTAAAATATGTCTTTCTTACATACTATGGCATTTTGTTGAATTTAACAAGAGTAGTATATACAAGAGTAGAATTTGGTCTAATTAGCTATTAGGAAAGTATACTTGACACTTAAACCTCAGATCTCACAACACTTTTTACAAAACAATGAAACAGTACCATCACCCTCTGCTGAACAGAGGAAATGACAGAAGAAAAAGTAAAGTGATTTGTCTCAAATCACCCAGCTCTTCTGATTCCACTGCACTGTCCATAGGACCAGAGTAGCTTCATTCCCAGATAAGGGAAAATCAGTATCACATGACTCAGTTTATGAGAATCGAGGGAAAAACAATTTCTGGATATAAAAATTATGGTTTGAAAATGATCTGCTTCTAGTTATGTCTTGCTAAAAGAACATGTATGAAAGATTTTTATGACTAATGTAGAATAAATTCCCAAAAATATGTTATATTTTGAAGAATATATATTTTTTAATCTTTCCAAAGATCATAGATGGAGATAAAGCAGTTTGATGTAACAGGCATGAAAGAGTCCAAATATCAAATGCTTTATCTATCTGAAGTTACTACACAACTAAGTCCTTCTCAGGCTAAATATCAGTCTTACAAAATGAAAAGGTATGTTGGGTTTTCAAGCCTGACTGGATGAAGCCCCAAGCAACCTGGTGTGATGTCGTGTCTGACCCTGCTCTGGGCAGGATGTTGTGATGAAGACCCTGCGAGGTCCCATCCAGCCTGAACGGCTCTGTCACTCTGTGGCTTCCTGAGAGCTGGATTTGGCCTTTGGAATGACAATCAAGCAAGTGCTCAGGTCTCTCTTTCTCCACAAATACATCCATATGTGTGTTTACATCCAACAATACTCTCAAAGGCTTTTGTCAATTTGAATTGCTATTAATGTTTGTGATCTAAAAATAAAACCTTTTTTCCCAAGACTGAAAGATCTTCAGGCACTACTAAGCAATTCACTGTGTGCTGCAGCATATAAGTAATGACTGAAGAGTGTGAAACTCCAAACAGACCTTTGCATCAAGATGAATAGACCAGCAGAGTACATTCGCTGAAGTGCTTTCTGTATGGGTGAGCACAACAGTATGTTTGAAATATATCAGAAGGAACTGTTGCGTATTTCACACTTCTCAACAGTGAAGGCAAAATGTATTGTATGCAGTACCCTGCATGTAGGAGTCAAAGAAAAATAATGGAAGATACAGCTCCTCTGAATATTAAAACAAGGTTCAGAAAATGCAGCTATACTTTTGGCAGCTGGCTGATATGCCAGCAGCAAACAAACTGGGGAGAGGAGACTGAAATTAGCTCCTTTCTCTGCTAATATATTGTCTATAATAAGGTCCCAGATTTTTCCCATTTGTTTGTTATTTAGCAGTTCATCTGAACAAATATCTGTGCTCACAGAGTATTCATAAATGATTACAGCCCTTTGTCTGAGCATTCACTATTTGGAATTTGCTCGCTGCCTTGGCTGGTTGGTCACCTACGAACACGTCTATGTTACACAACACTGTGCCATGGGAGAGATAGCCAAGACAGCCCAAGAAGAAGGACGGTATGCCTGCATGGCGCAGTGCCACGCTGCATACTTACTTGAGTCCCAGAGGCTGTATAAATGAGTTAGCTCCATTTGGTTGGCACAGCTCCGTGCTGACCTGGCTGTCCTGATCCCAGGACTGGAACTGGCTTGTTTGGAGGTAGGTCAGTGTAGATAGACTTTCTCTCCCTCATTTGTCTGACCTCAACTTTGCTTCTGCAGTTTATTCCCAATAAGTACTTTGTTCTCATTAATCCTTTTGTTGTTGTTGTTGTTGTTGTTGTAGTTTCATAATTAAACAACAAGCAGGTTTAAAGTTACTTTCCATACACATTTGTGTAAGAAAATATTTGCTGAGTTGACTAACTAGAAAAAGTGAACAAAAACAGTGTAAAAATAGCTATTTAAAACAAGATTTCACAAACATTCTTGTAAATATGTTTTCCCTCTGTTCACCCAATACTAATTTTTACTTTTGACAAAGTAAACTGCTATCTTTCATTAAGAAAAATATTGCCAGTAAACAATAGAAGATAATTATGTTGGTTAATGAGTAAAGATTGGACACTACATGATACACATCTGAATTTCTTGCATTTTCCTTTGTAGGTTATGAGTCTTTGATAATCTAATCACTCTAAACTACCTGAAATTATTTTTTTTATGACATAAGTGAAACTGAACATGAAAAGAAGAGTGAATTGTTTGAATGCTCTGTAAAGCATCCTGCTATCAGACTGTTCTGATGTCTCACTGCTCCTAGTTTAAATTATTTACATGGCTTTCCAATTATTTTCATAGCTTATCAGATGGCATAGGACCATATGAGAACTGTGAAAGAATGTGTCAATACACACTTCATATAAAATAATGCTAATTTGCTCATTGATACTGTGAAAGCACAAATTTTGCTGGGTTTGAACCATTTGGTATAGAGTGTGGCCTTTTTCATTGTCAGAAGGATAATCATGTGGGATAGGAAGAGCTCAGGTTCTGTGTTCTCATTACTGATGATCAAGGTGTGTGAAGATACCATCTCAAAAACCACTGGGAGCCTTCTTTGTACCCTCCATCTCTGCTGTTTCTTTAAGGACCATTTGTAAAAGAAGAACCCAACACAACCACATGTCAGCAAAAAATAGTGAAAATGATGTGAAAAAAATCTCAAGATCTATTTCTCTTGTCATAATTTGTGATTTTCAGCATAGAAAACAATAAGCATAAGGCAAAAAACATGTAACAATACAAGGTGAAGACACAACAGTAAGAAGATTGCATAAGATTTGAATAGGACAAGAAAGAAATGTTGCACAGCAGAAACTTACAAAGAAAATTCCCTCACATCCTCCCAAGAAAACCCAACACAGAAGCATGTTTAATGGTGCACAGCACAACTGCCTTTTGCTGCAGGCTAGGGATAAGTAATTCAAATGAATGAGAGAAATCTGTATCCTAGAAGGGAAGGATATTTGTATCTTCCCTGCAGTCTGATGCTGTAAAAGTTCATAGAAGGGCTGTTACTGGATGGACTAACAAGCAGAGAAAGGGGGTTGTTAAGAAATGGAAGCCTAATGAGAACATGCACAAACCAAGAAACAGAAATGGTAAAGATGAAGAACAAAGCCACAAATGCTCCATCTCTGCTTCACTCCATGAATAACAGTGTGTATGTGATTAAGCTGGGGGTTTCATGAATATTTTGACATGCAGGAAGTGTTGCTCACGACTTTGCCTGCCAGATACATGGACCCTTTAGTAAGGAGTAATAACATACAAGCCAGTGTATGTTTTTGGTTGGTATCAGCCTGTGTCCATGTAGCTGCATTAGGGCAATGCTGAGGGAAGAGATGAGCCCTGTGGAAGGGCAGGTATAAAGATTAGCTAGCTCAGAGCATGAGCTGGATGAGCTCCCACCCACTGCAGCATGGGCAGAGCTGTACGTCAGAGCTCTGGGTGAATGTACCCTAAGACAAACAGAGTGAGTGTTTACAGAAAAAAAAAAAAAAAAGAAAAAAGGAAATGTATGTGTATACAAAGAAAATGAATAGAAAATATGAAATGAATGTTCCCTCTTCCCTCAGCCCTAAAAAGTAATATTTTTTTACATCGCAACGAATGTAATGCATACTAAATTGATTAAGATATAGCATACACTAATGGGTTAATACCAGCCTCTCTGTCTAATAAGTATGTACCAAAACAGCTGAAAAGTAAAGGATGGTAGACTTGCCCCTGCATTAGCTCCATTGCTTGCAGTTATGTTGAATTACATTGGCAGTGAATTTGGTCCTTTTACAAACACTTCAGAAGCACCATAGTCGGCATTTTCTCATCATGCTTTCTTTCCTACAGTAAGAGCTAAAACAACAAAAAGTAGTGATAGACAAAGAAGCCACCTCTTCTCATACAGAGCTTGGCAGGCACAAATTGCTAGGCTTCAGCTAGAAGGTCTGTTGGCTTCCATCTGCCAATCTCCTCCCCTGTAACATCAGCCTTTTCTTTGTTCATTCCAAGATTTGTGACCTCTGAGCAAGTTTTTCAGAGTCCAGACTCTGATCTAAGTAAGCTTTCCCTGACTAGCATGGGAATTGATTTGTTTGTTCATGTGTTTTCCTAAAAACAAGTCTGTAATGTGTTGCAGCAGCTTGTTTTATACCACCAGGAAAGATGTGTCTGTAGCATAACTTGGTTAAACATTTTTCTCAGAAAAGCAAAAACAAAGAAACAAACAAAACAAAACCCAACCAAACAAAAAAGCACTGTCCAACCAACCCTTCTCCAACCCTTGGAGACTCCTGCAGCCTTCCTAGCAATGACTGAATGGTGTAGAGCAACCTTCATCATGATGGTCTTTGACTCTTGCTAAATACGTCATCTTACCTGAGATATAAACTGGATTGTTTGCCAAGCACAAATATCATTTCATCTATGGGAAGCCATGCAGTACACAAAGGCAAATAAAATGTTGTTGTTTTGCAGCTGATGAGCAAGTATTTCAGGACAATAATAAGACCATTATTAAATGTCAGTATGACTACACTATATAATTCTGGATCACAAATAAAAAAAAAAAAAAAGAAAACAGAGCAGATTCAGCACTTTGCCCATCGGAAACAGCTAGCAGTACACAACAGCTGAAAATGGTCTATTTTTACATCCCTATCAATAGAAGTCTGAGTAGCTGCTAACAATTTTGCATCCATGGATTTACAGCTGCAGTTATTAATACAAAATTTCACCTATCACTGTCTATCATGTAACTCTAAAAGATCTGTCAGTGTGATATCTTAAAGATTAGGCCTTTTCAGTCTACTCATATGTTATACATGTACATATATCCCCACCCAGATTTTCCCAGGCAGCAAACACATCTAATTCATTTACTGTGCTGAATTTGGCAGCAACCTCTGTATTAATGTTGCTCAGCAGTACTGATTATAATGGGATTGTTGTGGACTTTCCATTCCTCCATTATTGGTATCCGGCCTTCTGCTGAGATGAATGCCTCCAGACTACAGCAGCATCTTTTTCACATTCCATGACTTTTTTTTTTTTTTTTTGTATTTAAGTGGTTAAAATAGTCATTTCCCTTCTGTGTGTTGCTGACTTAGGCCAACTTCAGCTACTGAGCAAAACAACTGACAGAATATGTGAATGTCCTGTAGTTAACTTTCAAGGCTACAGACACTTCTCAGTCATCGTGTGTTTTAGGTCTCAGGCTAAAGCACATTACACAGAACATTCATCCCTCGAAAGACTTACTTCTCATCACCCTTATGTAAGGATACTTTTTGCATATTCAGTTTTCTTGCCAATGTGCATCTTCTGAAAGGAGATCCTTGGGCCTTTTATTTTCATTCTGGTTTGGGGGAAGTAGAGAATCTCACTCTGAAATTTATTTGCTTTCTGTTCAAACTTTGTCTGTACTTTTTGGCTGCTGAAAAAAGAGATGTTTCACTTCTTAAAAATCTGTTTCATCCAAGGCCTGACACATACTCTTTAACATATCCTCCTGTGGAAATATGTTTTTTAGCCATAGTATTGTCTGCTAAGATAAACATAATGGGGTCTCACTCACATGCAGTATTAGAAACAAAATAAAGATTTATTAATCAGATGCTGAAGCAGAGCATTTCCCAGCATGCTAAGAAAAGGATCTTAATAGTCTCTGCTGTTTTTTGTCCTTGTGGATTTCTAAAAATCATTTGTATCCTCTTTCTGTCAGCAAGAGTGGAAGATCAAAATGATGTATGATAGAAAGAGAGAAAGTTTTCTCCGGTAAAAAAAATGAAATAGTATAAAATGAAATAAAACAATATTATTTCCAGCACAGTCAAGTACTATTATTTTTTTCAATATAAAAGCCAACCATGCTTTTTTTATATGTTTCTCATTACAGGTCAATATTCAAAGATATCTAATCATCAAGGCATTGTCTTTATCAGGTCAATAAAACACTGAGCGTGGCACCCATTGCAGGGACCTAAAGCTACACTGAAGTATTGCAGGACAGTGAAAGGTAAAACCAATCCTGATAAGGGATATAAAAAGGGTCTGGTAAATTACCACGAGTTTCTATTTTCAGAGTAGATGTCTGTCTGAGAGATGGCCTCATCAACCAAAGGAACAACTGAGCTCTTTAAATAATCGATGCTCAATTACAATGATGACCCCCTCACTACCCAGCTTTGTGCTAGCCTCTCGCACAAAGACCATGAATCAATGAACACGGATGGCAAGAAAGAAGGATTTAAAACAGACAAGCTGGTGGGCACAATGAAGGAAGATGGAGGTTCCATTGCCTATACAGAACAAAAAGGTTTTGCTGGAAAAAAAAAAATCTTATTGAGTGTCATGGACATGAGAAGTGATGCAGGTACCAGTGCTGCTGTACCACACTTTAAGACCTTCTCTATATTACTGCCCAGAGTTTTGGTTGGTCAAATACAGGCCAGAATATTTAAAACTGCAAGAAGGAGAAAAGAGGATTTTTAGGACATAGACTGTTGTCTTTATAGTTTGCTTTAGCCAAAATTGTACTTGAAAGAGCTAAACACTTCTTATTTGGTCATGCTGGGTTTTGAAAAGGAGTTGATAACCATTAGTGCAGTGCTGTTCTGGAGAGGAGAACCTAATTATTTCATGGAACTTATTAAGTATGAAAAGGATGATGCAACCCTGTTCTCCATGACAGAAATTACTGGAAGATTTTGTTTTGTGGGCACTTGGTGATCTTTACTAAGTAAGTCTACAGATAATGATGTTTGTGAAAACTGTGTTAAAAACTCCTTTGACTTTATATCATTATATTAATTTTATGGATATGTTATTAGACTTCTAAAATGAGTCTAGAAGCTGCACATTGCATATAAACCTGATAAGTAACTAAGAATGTAAACCAGAGCTCTATCAATCTCTTGAGAAAAACAATTTACTGATGGATATGAGCTCTGAGAACCTAGGAGAACAAATATGTTCACTGAAAGCTCAGTGCTACTCACTGATCGTGACAATGTGGTCAACATTATGGAGAGAAATGGGAAAAGCAATGTGTTGGCTGACAGCATGAAAATACGAACAGTACACAGCTATGCCATGAGGTGTCTTTGGGCTCTGGCACTAAAAGATACCTACCTTGACGTCCTGCAATGGTTTCCCAAACAGCTGACTGTTTCAAACCCATGCACAGAAATCACAGGCAGGTCTTCATTTTGCAAGCAGCAGTACCAGCTGAAGATGGTACCATCCTAGTTGTCCACCACTGCTACACTGCTCCTGTTCCCACAGTTTGGCCAGTTGAAGCATTGTTAAGCATGTTTTATCTGGCAGTCAGCCAGCAATGTTAACCTGCCAATGAAGGTGGGTCAGGTGGCTTTACATGAGGTAGGGTAGGGAGCATCCAAAAAGCCCCCAGCCAGCAGAGCCGTGGGGGCAGTAACTTCCATCTGGGGAGGCAGGCAATGCACCATCTCCAGTCAGCAGAGCAAGACCTGGAAAACATCTGTCTATGGCCCTGGCAAGCCACATGAATGCACACACACAGCATGGCTTGCTGTGTACCTGGCAGAAACAACTGCTGGAAATACTTTGATTTGTATGAACATTCACGACCCGTGCTTCCTTTCCTAGAAAAGCTATGAATTTTAAACAAAAATGCCTCTGGTGCTGCACTGCGCACTCCACTATTGCAAGACCCCTGCTCAGTTACCTCTGTTTATCACCAAATGTTTTCCTACATCACCATGGCAAGGGCTTATCTTCTGAACAGAGTTAAGGACTATATTCTGTTGGTTTAGAGCAGCACAACTGGCTGGTGATGCAGTTTATAAAACTAAAACATAAAACATAGGACATGCCCAGACTTGCTTAAACACATTTCAGCAAGCCTGGACCTGTGTTTTTGCAATGGATCTTTTTATCATGTTTTTCACTAAAATGAGATATGCTCAAAGACTGTTGGTGCCTGTCTTTCACTACCACGGTGTTTCTTTATCCCAATGGACTAGTTCAAAGACATTATACAATGCAACAGTAGAGACTGACTTTATTTACACCAAAAGGTTATTATTCAATATCAAAAATATAGATATTAAGAGCAAACAAACATCATATACTGAGTTTGAATACTTTCTGTAGTTTTCAGCTTTTAAAAGAGAAGGCAGGGACACCTGAATTGATCTCCAATCATTTCCAATGTCTACGTTAGATTTTTCTGACATTCCAAAAGTCCATTTTTTGTAACATTTGGTCCAGATATATCTAACTTAGAAACAGCATTTGTGCAAAGCTTTCCCAGGCTTTAGTTGTGAAAAGAGCATGGGTAATACTCTGCAACAAACTGAGTACACTAAAATAATTAACAACTAAGCCTTTATACACAAAACCTCATTTATCATTCTGAGAAGAAATATATTTGCGATCAGCCCAGCTTATTTAGTAGTACTTCAGTGTTTCCTCATCTTGTAATATTTATTCACACTTCCCAATACTTCCTGGACAACAAAACTGCAATTATTTGGCATTTCTTAAGTTTGGCACTTCTTGTGTCTCTCCTGCTCTGTAGAGACACACTCATTTTTCTTTTGTGCGAATCATCCTGCCTCACATACATCCAATATTTACAAAGCACAGAGGTGAAAACTTTGGCTTTTATGCATACAGTTAAATCTGTTCTTTGCAGACTGGTCTCTGTTTCAGCATCCAGGAGGTAAATGCCTGTGGCTCTGGTATTTTCCTCTGCAACAGAAGTGGCCTTAATTGCCCCAGCTGGTGGCTGGGTCCCAGGCAGGCTGCATGTCCTCCATTCCCTGCACTCCACCACTGGCTGGTTAAAAGCGTTGTTATCAGAAGGACAGCAAAAATTAACAGTCCTGATAAACCTTGCTGGATGTCTCAAAAACAATTTCCTTTTTAAAAAGCCTTTTTTTTTTTTTTTTAATGAACTTGGCTTTTTTTTTTTTTCTTTTTTGTCACTTGCCTGGTTCTGTGTCAAAAGTAAGACACCAAGAGCTTTCTTTTAAGTCACCAAGAGCCTTTCTGTGAGCTGGTCACTACTTAAATTGCCAGGAGCTGAATGTCATGGCTTTTTTAGGGTCTTGATACAGAGCTGTGAAAGAAGCAGATTCTCACCTCTCAACTAAGCCATGTTTTCATGGACCTAGGATCCTCCAACAAAGAAGTTCTCTCTTTTGATATTCTATTGTTGTTTTTTTCAAAGCCTCAACTCGTAGCTGGCCTGAAGGGAACAGCTCAGTTCTTAAGCTCTAAAATTCTCAGTTCTGACACGGAGGAACTATCTGGCTTGTTGGTATCACCTTCACAGCTTCTGTAGAGAACTCAAGATTGACAGCTTCACTCACTGATCAGCGTTGTGATCTCCACCTTGTTTCTAAGGATTTTTACAAGTCTGATGCGCTCCGTGCTTAGCTCGCACAGATATTTTTTTTCCATCCTGGATATACTTGTTCCAATCTATGGATTTGATACTCATACACAATTGATTAAGTCCCTTCTCAATTTAATTGCTTTCAGAAGCAGCATCCATCAAAGTCACCTACAATTAATCACATTTCACACACTGAGTGGAAATAGTAGCCTTATAAGCCCTCCATAAACCAAGAAAAATCCATTTGAAAATGGTTCCTTAAGCTAAAGTTACTAGTCGTTGCAATGCCAGACACCATGTTTCCAGGCAAAAAGAACATCAAGTTCATATTTTCTAACTTTATTTTCTCTGTAGAGAAAAGTTTCCCATAGTTATTTTACCTTCAGAAATGCCTGAAAATGGATACATGTTGGAAAAGCCCTTTCTGTCAGCCCTGTCTTCTATTCCTGATGCTGGCTGGGTGCTGGATGATTACTTCTCTACAGCAGTCCTGCAGAGGGTCTAAGCAACAGACTAAAGCTTTCAAGTTTTCAAAGCTGATATTTTCACTAGCCTCTCTAGACACAATAATGCCTTCAATTTTCATGCAGGCCATTCAGTCTTCCTTAGTTTGCTCACCCTGCTGACACTAATGTTCTGATCTGGCAGAATATCGCTTGTCAGGTCCTCTCAATAAACAGTGTGAGGAGGTTCACAAATATCACAAAAGCTGTGTGAAGGTTCAGACACTGCTCTGTAACAACTGTAACAGATTGCATACAACTGGGTGCATATAAATAACGTGAAAGCAGTTCTGAGAAAATAGTCCTTCCAAAACCTTTCTTGTGCATACCTCCCAAATATATCAAACCATTTGCAAGAAGCTTTGGAAGAAAGCTAAAAAAAATCCATATTCAAATAAGGCATAGCAGTCATTGAGGAGGCCAGGATCAAACAGGTTTAGTCCCTATCTGAATTCTACCGTAAAGGAATTCAGAAACAATATGGCGGAAATGTTAAATAATGTCATCATAAATGAATACCTTCTTTTACACAGAAATAACTTGTTTATTGGTTAAAAATAAACAAAGCAGGCAACCTTGATCTTTCCTGCCTTCATTGAAGATCTACTCTGATGTTCTTGGCCAGCAGTTGACTGGCCCTATGAAGGAAACTTGAGGCTTCACAGACTGTTCACTTTCATAATCACATGTGGTTTTAGAGCTACCTGAGGCTTGCCATAACCTTCTCCCACAATATAGGTAAGCAAGATGGGAGGCGCTGTCAAAAATAGCCCTCACAGTACCTAGTAACTGTAGAAGTTGTACAGAGGCTCAGGAGTAAGTCAGAGTTTTTAGAACAGATTACAAGGTGTCCAGGATTGCATAGCTCGATTTTATCTTCACACAGATTCGAAATGTAAAATCATGGCTATAAATTTACTTGCTAGTCTTGAGTTTGTTCTACAGAAAATTGCATTACTTCTACCCAAAAAGAGTTTCAGAGCAAGGTCAGGTTATTCTGCAGCCTCCCAGTCACGCTCACACAGATTCTACAGTTTGAGTAAATCAGCTTTTCCTTAGTAGCTCTTAAAGATAATAAAACTAATAGCAGAAAAAAATAACCTCATGACATACAGTTGACAATGCATCCATGGCAGAATAAAACTAGTGGATAAATTTACAAAGTCTAACTTTACCAGTGAAGACAATTTGAAAGTAGGGGATCTGTTAATATTCCAGCAGCAAACTCTAGCTAAATATTTATGGTAAGAAACTAGCAGCCACCAAGTAGCCTGGGTAGAATCTCACTTTTTCTGCCTGAGGTTATTATCTGGTGAGAGGATTTTTCTGGTTGAGAGGATAAAAAATGTAAGCCTGAGGCCAGCATGGAAAACTTCTAGGTCCAAGGAAAACCTTCTGCTTGTTTTCTAACTCCCACTGTCACAGCCACTTCTTTCATTGCTTTTTGTAGAGGATGCAGGCTTCTCTCAACATTTTTACATCCTGTTGGTTGCAATGAGCCAGCTCTTTTTGGAGGTCAAATATATTATTTTGATTAGCTTAACACCTCCCCAGAAAACCTGCCTTCTCCCCATGCATCATACAGTTAACAACATCCAGCTCTACTTCAGGCATAGTCCCAAAATACTTTTGGCTTTTCAAAGTGTTAAAAATGTGGGAAGTAGCCTTTGGGCCTCTCAAAACACGTATTTTGCAAAGTCTTCCTGAACTTCATGGGATTTAATTAATCAACAAAACCTCGAGCTTATTAGTCTATCTTCCCCAGCTCTGGAGTTAACATTCGGGTTTTGTATCTGTGACTTCATGATAAAGTATGCACCATAGCCATTGGCATGGTGAAGCCTCATACCCAAAACGGTTTTGCTATAAAGATCTTGGCAAAGTTTGAAACATATTCTTTGCTCTTAAATTTTCATGAAATCTTACCTGTGTCTACCCACTGGAACTAAGTGAATTCATGCTACTTTCTTACATATGCTCAGCATCTGGAAAAAATTCACTTTCCGGTGATTTTTGGAAGCCTTCTACTTCTGTAACCCAAAGATTTGTCCTGCTGCAGTGGCGTAAAAATGTGTTAAGGTCCATTGTCTTCTTCTGCTCCCGTTTTATACTACTTCTGTTTTATCAGCTTAAGATAATCCTAAGAAATGATCAAACATGGTTATGTCTCTGAAGATAACATTTTCCTGTGTTTTTTAACAGAACTTTCTTGCCCTGCTTAAAAATTCACATGCTTCATAATGTCCGCTTTCAACGTGAAGTTCACAAATATAAATCTGTTTTTCACACTTTTTTTCTTTTTTTTTGTAAAAAGAAAGATGATTTGTGTGTTTTTTTTTTGTTTGTTTGTTTTTTGTTTTTATACTTTATTTTTTTTAGCCACAACAGACTACTACGGATTCATCACAAAAGTTGGGGTACAGCAATTTTGTATTGGAGAGAAGGAGCATCAAAAAGTAGTATCAGTATGTTCCCTCTTGCAATTGCAAGATACTCTTATGTAGAAACATGGTTCCTTTCTTCCCTAGGGAATGCATTAACCCTTTCACCTCACAGAGGAAAAAGATATTATGTGAATGTGTGTCCCGGAAATGTAAAGAATCTATCTATTAACTTTGAAATTCTTCCAAAACAACATATGTTATCTAAAATGTTGAGGAAATTTTCTTTCTTCTCTAGGATAACAACAGAGCAGTACATAATATTCAGTGTTTCAAAAAGTTATTAATCACAGTCACAGTTAAAGTTTGAACTTTCTGTGATAAATTTTGGCTTAAGGTTGTTTTTTTTTTTTCCCTGCTAAAGTGACCACAATGCAATAGATGTGTGGCATCATTAGAAAACAGAGAAAAAATGGTGTGTCTTCATATCCAGAGCTTTAAAACAAAGATTAAATTTTCATATTCCTATGGCAGAATGCTTTGTGACATTTTGAGCAACCTGGTCTAGTGGGTGGCATCCCTGCCAATGGCAGGGGGTTTGGAACTAGGTGATCTTTAAGGTCCCTTCCAAAACAAGCCATTATGTGATTCTATGATTCTGTGATAAAAGATAAACAAAACAAAACAAAACAAAACATATTTTTGCCCTATCTGTTTCCTTTTTGTTCCCCATAATCCAATCACTGTCTGTGGTTGTCTTCCAAATACCTGTACTTTTACCAGAAATTCCACCTGTACAGAAATTCCACCTGTACTCTGACTTAGGAACCAAAGCAAGTAAATTTAATCTTAAAATCAGATTGGTGCTTGACCAGGAGATTAGATCTCTGTTAATATTTACATATTCCTTCAAAGACACGAAGATGTTTTATCTTAGAGCATCGTGATAACTGAGCAAGAGTGCTTCCAGTTAAGTCAGAGGGTTCTGAAGCCATGCAACAGCTATCAGATAACTAGCAGGCAGACAATTTCAGCCATTCATTTTACAAACTGTCATGGCTCCCTTGGCTGAACCTTCATATTTATGAAGCTACTTAGTGGAATTTTGTTTTATTCGAAATCTAAGGCTCTCATTTCTATTGGAATTCTCTACAGATATTTTAGACTTAAAATTTAAAGCAGATTTATTACTTTTGAGACATAGCAGTGAGGTTCTTACAGATTATTTCAAAGGTGACATACTCCTTGAATATTATACAGTATATATCTTCAAAAGTACATAACAGCATATTTTATTTAAGACCCATATCAGAGACGAAGAAAACCTGTACAAAGTCATTCCAAAATTATGCATGTATATAATTCTAAATTGACCACATTTTCATCTTAACTTACATTATGTTTCTGCACTGACCATATTCTTGCTTAAATCTTTCAGCCTTCTTACAATAGACTTCTTAAATAACATTTTTTTAAAGCTCGTTTCCAGTGTACTTGGTCAATGGAAGCCATTAAGTACTTGACGATTTGTTTAGTTAGCTTAAACTCTCTTAGGTCTTTAGGTTTTCAAAAAACATTTATCATGCCTGTAACTTAAGTAAATGTTCTCGAGTTAAGCAGAATTGTGGCACTATAAACATCACTACAATAATAGCATTTATCGGTAAAACAAAGAAACAAACAAACACTTAGCCAAACTGCCTGGATTTTCCTGTTGATATCTGTGGAAATCTAGTTTACACTGTTATGATGACATTGAGTTGATACCTCTAGGACATCTCTTAACAGCCTTTAAAATGGATCCCATGGGTAGGATAGCACATGTAAATTTGACAAGATTTTTTTTTCAGCTCTCAATACAAAAAGCTAAATGATCTGTATGCATAATAACCACCTAGAAGCTTTTTAGACTTCCTTATTTTTGAGCTCAGGTTCAAGATTCAAAGCAAAAACTTTGCCTTTGGGCCGAAGCAGTGCAAATTTGATTACTTTGTGACTGAGGGGTTGCTAGCTGGAGAGGTTCTCTGGCATCTTCTAGAGCGACATTCAGCATTCGACATATTGAAGAAAGAAGCCCAGAATCACAGTTTAAGATTATGGCATTTACTCAGTGTCTATTTCACTATTTCCATTGGGCTTTCAAGCCTCTGAAATTTTGTTTATTTCAGTCTCATTAAATTTTGAACAACCTATGGCACTCGTAGGTTCTGTTTTCCAATATGGAGCATGAAATAAAACTGACAGGTAACTAATTCAAGGCAAACAGAAGCAGATACTTCTTTACAAGCACCTGCCACTGCCACAAGCACCTAAGCACCTCTCACTAGACCCTGGCAGGCTGGGAAGTACCACCACACACATTCCCTCTATTCTTTTTACTTTTGCCTGGATATTCATCACTGGCTATGCCCAATGACCTCTGTTCTGATCCAGAATATCTTTTCTTGTGCTTTCATGTTCACTGCTTCCTTTTCCCACTTCAAAAGACAAGTACTATGTTTACTCCTTTACTGTCTTCATGTGTCTCATCTGTCTTTCACGAAGTCTCAGAAACAATCAGTAATGGCTCTAAGATTAGTATGCTAGCATAATATTTATCAAGCTCAGGCAATTTGAGAGCATCTGCTTTAGCTATGTACTATGCATTTTGCTCTTTCTCTATTCCAGCCTGAGATAGGGTCCTTTTAGCTGCCAGTAATAAATGTGCTAGTCCTGTTCTTGCAGTTGACCTTTTTAATGAGAACTGAATAAAAGAACCACTAAACACTCCAGGCTTCTCACTGTCCTTCAGTGTCCCTCCCTGTTGAACAACAGAGATTATATCTTCTTGGCCTTCACCTAACCACTACTCTTAGGAAGTTTTCTTGGGTTTTCCACATCTCTTTATATCTCATTTTGTGTCATGTATACTTAGACTTGATTCTCATGGGCTAATATCTACCAGATCTCTGAGCTTATTGAAGTCAGTCTTCCTCAAATACAAAGTGGTTTTACTTTGCTACTCTCTTCTCTCTTTCTTATGCATCACAGGCTTTCCAATTTTATGGTCACTCCCACTGTTTTCCTCTGTCCCATTCTTAATTAGTTTGCCCTTATTAGTTAGAAGAGGATGCTTTCCTTAACTTTCAAAAAAAAAAAAATATTCACAATGTACTCAAAGAAATTGATGGACACTTCTTGCCCTCCTGCACTTCTTTCTTATTAGATGACAGGGTAATTAAATTCCCCTTGTTTCAGTTCATGTGCTTTAATAAATAAGCTGTTTTGTTTCTTACAGAAAACCTTCACCAGCAGATCTTTTTGGGTAGAATGTTTACTCCCATTATTAATTCTTTTTTTTCAATTATTATATCTTTTATTATAAATCAATTTTCTCTTTTATTTATATCAATTATATTATCTGAAATAGTTCTTGAACAGGAAATTGCTGGAGATTTTATTAACATTGTTTTGTCATATCTTATTAATTCCATCCTTTTTGTAAGAGTAGGTAGGCCTCCAGCCTCACACGTTGAGTGAGATTTCATTTGGAAGGGCTAAATTTTCATCAAAACTTAGATATTCTAGGGTATCATATCTTATGTCCTTGTCTATACCTTTTTGTAATACCAAAGCTATTGGCAACCTCAAAAACACAAGGTGGTGGAACAGATGCTTTTCTGTCTAAGCTTTAAACAGTTCATTCAAACTGCATTTACTTCAGCTGGAAAACCTCTTTAATACAAAGTTTTGATGGTGTTAACTATTTTTGTTGGCTTATGATAACATTTCAGGATGAGTCACAGTGGATGCTGCCAAATAGTTTCTTGAAATCTTAAATCTGAGTGCTTTTTGCCACTCAAAGGCAGTCTTTGATGATTTTTCTTATGGTGGAAACCTGGTCAACACCTTAGACTTTGAAATACAGACTTCTCTACACTGGGGTTCAGCTTAACTGCTTACTTTGTTCTAGTTATGATTATTCTGTGGAAGACCTTGTTACTGAAAGCAATTTCACATTGTACAGTGTAAACTGAAAAATTGTTCTTGCTTAATGAAGTTTTTGCTTCAGTTGCTATGGTTCCCATCATCGTTAATTCATTACCAGAGAAAAGAAAAACAGATAAATTAGAATACTGTTGTCATGGCATAGGTAACAAGAATCTAATGAGAATATGAAACTGACAGAAAAGAAGAACAAATAAAGAGCTATCATTCTCGCTCTCAGGTTACTCAAGTATTTCAGAATAACAAGGTATCAAAATTCTTATAAAGAAACATAAAGGAATAGTCTAAATAATGATTCAGGTAGACTTTAAGAAAATTATCCCTATTCATTTGTTGGTTAATATAATCAACTTTACTGGATAAATAACATCTGAGTAAAGCAATCCTATTTTTCCCTAGAATACTTTGGACAGGTTTCTGTGTTCCTCCAGGAGTCCAGATTATTTACTAATAACAAATAGAAGAGAACAGAATATATGTTGTTTTCTTACAAAGCTTTGTATATCCAAGATTGACCTTAGGGCATGATTACAATAATGGATTATAAGTCAAAAGAGAAAGGAATCTAAATGGTAGAAAATTAATTAGTGGTGGTGGTAATACTGTTTCTCTACTTCCGTCTGCTTGCTCTCTGTAACACCTAGAAGCCATAGCCGAGCCTGGTCATCATTGTATTGTGTGGTCAAACAGCACAAGCCTTGTGATAGTCTCCCTGAAAGCTTTTATTTAAAGATTACAAGCAAATAGGTGAAGCTTGGCTGGTGAAAGAGGAACTAGCAGTGTGATGTGGTTAGCTTACTACTGTACATCTGCTGAGTGGTAGTGTTGAACGGTTTTCCTGTCTCAGTCAGTAGGAAACATTTGAGACATGAAAATGACAAAATGAAGCACCATTTTAAATGTCGTCTTTGGTGACAGCCTCATTCCCATTGGCTTGTTTTCAGTGAAAGATTGCTCTCCTGTTAAAAGTTTTTTCCTTTTTTTTTTCCCCATTTTTTGAATATGTTAGAAATATATGAATAACTCTTAAATCAACTGCAATGCTTTTGTCACTACTACATGAACTTGAGCTTAATTCTCCCATAAACACTCCCTCAATATGTAATGCAACATCCTGTTCATAGATCCTTTTTCTCCATGTTCAACCAATGTTGAGATACAGATCCCCAGTCTCCTCTAACCTCCACACTTTTCCCCCACTTATGAGATATATATTTACTCTCAAATATTCACTTCTTGATTTAAACCAGGCGGTGCCTGTAGCCTGCTCATACCTGCTGCTTGTTAGTCTTCATCTGGGTTGTGTAGCCCTCATGGGAACCTGAGCAAATCTCTTCAGAGATGGTACAGAGCATAAAACAGTTCTTTAGTCCTTGGTAAACATCACTCACTTGGCTGATAAACATAACTGCCTCAGAAACCCTTGGTATAAATAAGTAATCCTCTTGCTTAAGGTGTGTATTTACTGTAATTGGGGTGGAGAGAAGAAAACCTGTATTATTTTGTTAATCCTTTGGGGTATAGTAAATTTTATTTATCACCAAAAGGTACCTGTAAACAAAATTATTACTTCAGTGATGTCCCTGAAGGGACTCAGAAGGAGGAGGTAAGAGTAGCAGTAGCTCCAGGTATGGAGATGTGAGAATCCAGCTGGGAGAGATGTGGAAGTCAGCTAAGGCCTTGAAATCTCAGGAGAAGACATTTATCTGCCTTATAAAAGACAGTGAGCAATCATTCACTTTATACTGTTGTCCCACCTTCCAGGATTTTATAGACTTTAGCCATCTTTTTTTCTAGGGTGAGGAATCCTACTCTATTTGCATGTGCAAGAAAAAAATCATGTCAAACTGTTTTAATAGGTTAGAGGTATAAGGAAGAAATGATAGATGTCATGTATCTTAAGGATCCTTTTGATACAGCTTCACATAAAACTTTCATAAGCAAGTCAGGAAACCTAAGTGAGACTGCTACAGGGTGGATACAAAACTGTTTTTAATTTAATGTCAGAATAGAATGATGTATAAGTAGATTTTATCCAGTTTGTCCTGGGCCTATCCAATATTTTCACTTATGACTTGGAAGAAAGAATAGAGTATAAATTTATTTAATCTTCAGATGATCCAGAACTGGCCAGGCTGTAATTAGATTGAAGAACAGGATTAAAGTGCAAAATTATCTTGATAAATTGAAAAAACGTCCTGGAAAAAAAAAAAAAAAAAAAAAAGGATTCAATTCAATAAGGACAAGTATAGAGTTCTATATTTTATCAAAAATTATGAACTGCACAAATAGAGAATGAGGAGCAACTGGCCAGAAAGTAGTTCGGGAGAAGAGGACGTAGTGAAGACAGTGAGTCACAAACACAAAATGCCATATCACTATTAAAAAGCAGTATTATTGGGATGTATAAGGTGCACAAGGAAACATTATACAGCTCCTGTGTGGGCTTCTCTCCATGGGCTGCAGCTCTGGCCTGGGGCCTGCTCCTGCGGGGGCTCCCATGGGCCGCAGCCTCCCTCAGGCCCCATCCACCTGCTCCATGGGGGCTCCTCCATGGCTGCAGCGTGGAGATCTGCTCCGTGTGGTGCCCATGGGCTGCAGGGGGACGGCCTGCTCCACCATGGGCCTCTCCACGGGCCGCAGGGGAACTTGTGCTGCGGCACCTGGAGCCCCTCCTGCCCTCCTTCTGCACTGACCTGGGTGCCTGCAGGGCTGTTTCTCACTCCTCTCTCCCAGCCGCTGTTGCCCAGCAGTTTGTTCCCTTCCTTAAATCTGCTCTCCCAGAGGCACAACCAGCATCGCTCCCTGGCTCGGCTCTGGCCAGCGGCGGGTCCCTTTTGGAGCCGGCTGGAGCTGGCTCTGATCTGACATGGGGCAGCTGCTGGGCTCTGCTCACAGAGGCCACACCTGCAGCCCCCCCGGCTACCAAACCCGTGCCACATAAACCCAATACACCAGCCTCTTCTCTTTTTCTAGAGACATACTTGCTCTGAGAGTGCATCCCTTGATGATGAAATGCTTTTTCTGAGAACTCACCACAGCTAATGTACAACCTTAAGTTTCTCAGGACTTGGACAGGTTTTGTCCATGTTAAATGGCAGAAATTTAGGCAGCTACAGGGAAGTTCAATATGGGATTGCCTCTGGTATCTAACTTAAAAGCCTCTAGCACCTAACGGTTACACTTGACTACCTAAATGGGTTTTTGGAAACCAAAACTCTTGAGCAGTCTGGAAGTGTGGTAGTATGAATACCAAAACATTGCTTCTAACCTGCAGATGAAAAGTGGTATGCATCCTTCTTCTCTTTTCAGGTTGTCACCCAGAAAAGCTAGACAATGATGTTAAACACTCTCTCTTTTCTCTCTTCTTTTCCCTGTTTGAGGGATACTACGATGCAAGTTAGGGCATTGAGATTTCATTTCCTTTCTCCATGGCAAATCACCTTCACAAGACCTCACAACTTGCACAATTTTCTTTCTTCCAAATTTACTTTGGACATTTTCTAGTTGCCTATATTGGCAGAACCACTGTCTCCTAAGTAATGAGTGTTAGTACGACAGGGATCTTTCACCCTGCACCGCAACAAAGAGGCACAAATTAGGGTCTTGCAGATCGCAGAACAGCAGTTCTTTTGGTTGAGCTGAGAGAAAAATACACATATACCCTTATTAGCGGGAAACCTACTTGAAGCCTCTGGGAAAAGGTTTCAATAATAAGTATTCTCTGCTTTAAAGAGAAGCTTAAATCACCATCATCAATCAAATCAACATGCATAGATCTAAATATAAGGCTCTGTAGTCAATACCCTTACAAAGTACCACCTGCCTACAAGCAAACAAGGAGTCATACTTCTGCTCTGCCACACAAAACTGCACTTAAACCTTATGAGTACAGAAACCAGGGAGGAGACAAGAAGTAAAGGAGCAGGACTTCTGTAAAAAAATAAATGAAAATTATGTTATCCAAGAATTCTGACCTGAAAAATGCAACATCATAAATTTAAAAGGATTTATACATTAGTTGTACAAAGCTGGAGAAATAACCATTATAATTAAAACAAAACTCTGAGGCTTCGGACATTTGTTCTCTAAAGAAATTCAAGGAGTCTAACACTCCAAAAAGAGACACTGAGACAAGGAGAACTCAGTTGTAGTCACCCTGTAGGTTTTTATGGTTTTGCTTCCTAAATTTTTTATAGAAGTAATGTTTCCCATACTGAAAGGACAATTATGATAATTTACCCCAACTCCCTGCATAATGCAGCCCATAGGATTTTCCTGAATGAACTCCTCATTCAGACACACTAGTTACAGAAGAAATTAAGGATATCTTTTGGAAAAAAAGTCAGCCAGCCCCTCTGCCCCCCCCCAATTAAATCTCCAACCATAGCATCTTTTAAATTGTTCCAAGTATCATTTCAAGATTAAATTTTGAATCTTTTTTTCTAGTCTGAATCTTTCTAGCTGTCAGTTAAGGGGCTTCATGATGCTTTGTCTGATAGATTGATCAGCATTTTATTTTTAAATTTTGGTACCTCAGCTAGGTTCTTGAAGGCTATGATGAAGTCAATCTGATCCAGCTCCTATTTGCCATATAGCAAATTGGTCTTTTAAGATATCAAATACATACATAACAGATGGGGTTTGTTCTGTTTGCACAGAACAAATGCAACAAAGTCACAGTCACTTGGCTGTGAGTATGGCCCAGCTTTTAAATCTGTAATTGCTGTATTTTTATCTTACTTTTTGGATTTCAGAATGTTCATCCTTAAAATTAAAAATTTTGCAAGGACATATCAGCAATGTCAAAGTTGACAATTTATCACATCTGCATGAAACAGACGTCCCCCATCACAGCATGCCTTTTTGTCACGTGTGCATCATAGGATGAATCTTAAAGATCCCCTTCTGCTGTTCCATAGTGTGATTTAGTGATCTATGTCAGACACAAACTATTACCCCATTTAATGTTTTTTGAAATTTGTTCCAAAGATATTCAAGATCATTTACTCTGAGTTATCAGTAACTTTGGGAGAGGTCATGCTAATTTGCCTTCCCCTTCCCACACACCACCCTTTCGACACAAAACAGAACTTGCAATTTTAACATTTCAGTCATTTGAATCTTGCAGAGTTTTAATACAGGTAACTAAATCAAATATATGATCTTAAACAAGCTATTCAAATTTTTTCCAGTTATTACTCAGAATCCTAATATTGACAAATAGGTAGTTAAAAATTTTCTTCTTCTGTCTTTAATGTCTTAATTAATTTTTGTTTTGTTTTCTTGATTTAGTATTAAATAAATATTCTTTTCTCTGCTCTTCTCCTTTCTGACACTTAAACCTTTTGTTTGTTTTATTCCTCTGTCCAGTCTCTTCCCCCAGTGGAAAAGTTCTTCCATATTGCAATGGACACTGCAGTTTTCTTGCTTCTTGCACTACAGCATCACTGTCTTGTGTCTGACATCACATGCCTATGCAGCTGTTCAGTCTGAGAGTCTTCAAGGATAGGAGATCACTGTGAATTGCTTCACTGCCATTGTCCTCCAAGTTGTCCATGTGCTATCACATACAGAAGAGCCATTTGTGCTAATGTGCAATATCAGCAGTGGAACTTCTCCTGCCAACCTCAAAAAACCTTCCCAGAATGATGTCATGAGACTTGGCTCCAAGAAAGCAGCACAGCTTGTTATTGTCTAGCCTCTTTTACAAGCTGTTCTTTCCATTCCTTTTAGCATAGTCATTTTGGATGTCTGAAGAGGTCTTCTTGGAAAAGACTTCAGCATCTTTCAGGTGGCCCTGAAAGCCAAACTCATGCTTCTGTCATGAAGTTCCCAGCTCCATTTGACCATCTGAATCTTCAGAGACAGCTTCTGCAATTTCCACTTGAAACTCAGCAGTACTTGGATATTTATAAGAGTATTCAATTCCTCTTGGCTATCTTCTTAGTGGTAACAATCTTCCTATTTTCATTTGCTTCCAGGCTATTCAATGCCATCCTTTCTTTTACATCCAACAGTTATGAAATCCTCATTCTCCATTTCAACTTTCTCTCTTCAGATTCTTTGTTCCTCTTGATTCTGTTTGACCAGACCTGACCTCTCTACGGTCTTCTAATGTTAGCACCAGTCCTTCCAAATCACATTTCATTCCTAGCAAAGCCATCAAATTTCACTACATATGGAGGAAATACCTCCTGGTTTCAGGAAGCAAAGTACACACAATACAAATTCCATCTCTTTTCATCATGGCAATAGATATTAAATGTATACAGGGCAAAATATGCTCAAATATTTTCTAAAAGTCCTTCTAAATGCTCTTGTCTGCAGAGCTTGTCGATCTGATTAGGACTTAACAAAGCAGTCGACAAGTACACTAATGTTCACAGCGTTGCTCAACATGGTGTTTGCTTCTAGTGATTAAGAAATTACAAATGTAAACCCCAGGACTGATATTATACCCATAGGATCCAGCAGCACAATCCATAGAGAGAAACCCACACAAATAGGTATGTTTTTTTCCATCTTGTTTAGAATCTATAAAACCCTCACTGTTGGCAAATAACTCTTTCCATTTCACTTGAGGGATAATTGTATTTCACTAGTGGGTAGGGTAATTCTTTCACGTAAAAAAAAACACTTATGAGCACTTTTCTTTTTTCCCTAGGATGTATTTTCACGTTCCCAGATGCATCATTATGTGACATAAACACTGTGTATATGAACATAGACATAGCTACCAGAACCTTGAATATATGAAATAAATGCACATAGCTGCAATATTTTTGTAGTTACAGGTAGTTATGCTGCTCTTTGAAGGTCTGTCTAATAACTCATAGTATTTAAGGCAGTTTTTTTCTCCCCCAGATTGAAAAATATGTATAATTATCATAAGAGGCACCACCATTTCCAATGCACCTCTGTGAATAAATATCAATTAATTCACGCATCATGAAATGATAATGAAATATTACAACTTCATCTGTGATAACAGTGTAACTTTTCATGCCAGTTCACTTGCAATCATCCTCTCTAGATTGCTAATTATATGCCTCAAGCTGTATTTAGTAGAAAAGATTGAACCATTTGTTCTTTTGTATATTTTGTCAGAATAAGAATAAGCCTGTATGAAATATCTTTGGACTTGTTCACACGGGAAAAAAAATCAGCACTCAAACCTACTGCATTGTTTACTTGGCATAACTGTAAAATACCTCACTTCTGTGTGCAAAAACACTCCTTGGAGCACATGGGTCTTCTACCTACACACTGGACTGTTCTTGTGAATCTTTCAGCTATTATGCTGCTATTATGTCAAGGCATGGATGCCTACACACTCTAGCAACTCTACTAATGAAATAGCAGCAAACACAGATACTACATGTGTCCCCAACATTTTTCCTGGATCAGGGTCATCATCTTTATGTTCTCCTGTCTTCCACAGCATGGGTTTTGAATCATTTTTTCCTTTAAAATAAAAGTCATGGAAGCAAAATCCTCCCACTCCTTTACTTTTGCACAGGATAGAGCTTATTTGTACTATCTTTTTAAAGGTGAGTAAAACCTTGTACCTCAGTAATCTTATCTTCCACATAACTGCAGACTAGTTTGTCAATGTCTTCACTGTAGAAGCTAAAGCTTCCAGGTCCAGTGTCCAGGCTTTATGTATCAAGCTTTAACTGCAGAGGTGAGGCTCTGGATTTCGTGGTATACCTGTCTCTATGGAGACTTCTATAGAAATTGTGTTACTTGTGTTACCTGCAGTGATGGAACAAAACTGAGGCTGGACCCTGAAGCCTGTCATGATGGATGGAGGAAGCACTGACAAAATGTCATGGCCCTGGTTACACAAATGGCACAAGAGAACATAATTTTGCCCACTGTTGCACCATAGTTAATGTTATATGTAGCTGAGACCACTTTCATGGATATGCATGTTATTTGGTAGTCTCTCAGTCAAAAAAATCTGTTCTGAGGGATGGACTTGGTAGCAGAGAGAAGCATTTAAAGACTATTTTGTGAGATATCTGCTTTTATGAGATAGCTGCCAAAAACTTGAAATCCTTAACAGAACAGAGATATCTTTCAGGTATTTTGTTTTAGTAAGAAAATCTTACAAAGCCACGTGTTCCAAGAAGCTTCCAAAATATCTACTGTTTTAATCTCAGTGGAAATGTGCAAGAAGACCAAAGTTCTTGCACAGGTAACAGTCTTTATGGGAGGCTGAGCTGTCACATCAGTCTTCTTACAACGGAAATTCATGCATTTATAGCTCATAACATAATTTTCTCTGCACCTGAGGTGCTCTCAGCATGTATAAATGCATATTCAATAGCTCATGTTGATCGATATAAGCCAATTTGTGCAATATGAAAATGATGTATGCACATTTCCTAACCAAAGCAAAGGGTAGGGGGCTGGAAGGCTTATGTGCATGGTTTACAGAATTTGGTCTTCACTTTTGAGAAGAGTATTTTTAAGCCAGTAATGTCAAGAATGACTGAAAAGAGTTGTCATCTGTCATGGATCTGGGAGCCCATAGGGAAGAAATCTGTGATCTTTGCCCAGTTTCTAATAATTTTCCATTACAGCTGGCACCAAGCAGAGTGTCTGGTGAGGCTGCTGCAACCAAATCCTAAGTATGGTGGAGGGAAGTATGAATCCACGTTGTAGGTAGTAGCCCCTTCATGCTCATCTCACAGCATCAGGGAGACAAGGTGTAAGAACCTTTACAGTCCCCTGTTCCTGCTGCGTTGGCATTGTGAACAGGCAGTATCACTCACTCTGCAGCCCACCTTTCTACATGAGCTCTACTAATGCTGAAAAGACAGGCAATAATATTAAACATAATCACCAAGATACCTGCAAAGGGAATCTGTGCAACCATTTAGTTGGCAACTTTAAAGGAAAGGGAAAGAAAATACAATCTTGTTGCAACAGCAGACCTCTTTGAAAGACATTTTTTACTTTTACCTGCTGATTTTAAGCAAAATAATTTTATTCTGAGCAGCCTGTTCCTGGAAATGGCCTCATAATTGCTAACTTTATCTTCTGCTGCCAGTGTCTATTTAATCACCTCCTTGTTGCGTTCACAGCCCACACACTGACGCAAAATCTCCTCCTGTTCTGATCCTTTACCTATTAGAGCCTGGGCTCAAATACCTCTCTAATGCTGAACAGGCAAACACCGAGTCAATGTGAAAGCCAACCAGGCATAACTTGCTGCAGAGAGCATTTCTGTGCTTATTTCCCCTTTGCATCTCATATATAATATAGCCTAACGTTATGGCCAGAAGGATGCTGGAATTCAATAGTTGCTGAGCATTTTCTAAAAGCAGATGCTTCTGCTGTATACTAAACTACTCTTGCTTAAGCTGCTGCACTGATATATCGACAATGCAAATAAAAGCTTAAGTTTATATACTTAGGAAAAGAAATTAGAATGAGGTGTCAGAGCTCATGGCTTCCTCTGCAGAGGTGATGACCACCAGCAGCTTCCATGCTGCAATCCACCAGCACTGACGAAAATTAACTGTTTTATTCAAGCATTGAATTGCAAGGTTAGGGTTGCTAAGACCTGAGTTAGGTACTGGCATATCCACTTATGCCAATGCAGGGCCAATTCTGCACTGATACTGCAACACTTTTAGGCACCTGGAGAATTTATAATAAGAAAGTAAAGCATCCCCAGATGTTTGGTATCTGTGGGGTTGGAAAATAGCTGAATAGCAACATTTTTCAATGGTTTTGTGACTGTTTGGCACTCAGGTGCCGGAATTCCATCTAAGGTCCATTTTGGGTACCTAAGCCCTTGTTTAGATACAGCCTCAAAGCTTAATTTTAGGCATCCAGGAATTTTGGCATAATGCCAGCGTTTCGACGTGGCAGAGGAATTTCTGTAGCTAATCCAGGAGATAAGGCTGCGATATGTGCCCTGGAATTTACAGACATGCCCCGCGCCAGCGCGCAGCTCTCTGAGAAGACATGCATCTTCCAGGCTCTGTGGGAATGAGCGCGGGGCCAGGCACCTTTCTGGGACTCAGAAACCATGTGGGAGGTAGGCATAATGGGAGATCAGCTTTACAGCTGCCAGAAAAGCACATCGGTAGAAATCATTTTGGTACGCATCTGTGCAAAACTGAAGCAATGCAGAGGGAAATCAGGCTGTTGTGTTTACCACATGTGTACTTTAACCGTGTATGAACAAGCTGCGTTCTATTGTCTTGCTGCAGAATGTGTTATTTCCCCAGGAAAAGGGTAAAGACTATATTTCCACACAGGGAAGCAATGGTTTGCTGGATTGGAAGGGACAGCTGGCATGTGTCTGTTGTGGCACTTTCCCTCTGCGCGGATGTCAGGATGCAGCACAATGCTGGCTGCGGGAGTAAAACAGAATTTTAATGAACAAGCTGCAGGGAGAGAAATAAAACAAATTTCTTTCTATCCAAGTGATCAGCCACCAAACATGCACATAAAATTCAGATATGGCAGAATAGCAAGTGAGTGTCTGTGATCAGTTTGGATTTTTCTTTTCATTGACTTTCTCACATAAAATCTATCCTGGTGCATCTATGTGAATACAAATTTACCTTGAAACTATGCCTAAATCCCAGCCCATTAGTAACCAGCTTGTTATTGCTGCTAGTGCTGTCTGTCGCTGTTGCACACCTTGCATTTTTTGCGGTTACTTTAAAAAAGCCCGTTTTATGTAAACAATTAATTTATCTGGTGCAATGCACTTTTTGCCTCAAATTCAGGCTGCATTTATAGGCAGTATAGTACAATGCAGTCTCCACTTTTCTTCCAGAAAACCAGCTCACAGAGTTTCCTCGGAGAAGGCAGTGGAGCCTGAGGTTGTGTTGCCTTTTCTCACAGTCCAGCTGTGCTGAGGAACAACTCCTGCAGGGACACCTCGGGAAGCTGCATCCCACAGCACCTTGGTGGGAGGTCGGCTCCCATTGACATTAAAGCAAACAATGAGATTTTAAAATAAAGCACAGGATACATTTTTTTAAATTACTAATGTTATTACAATATACAACAAGGAGGGTCAGAGTACTGCCAGCATTGCCTTATAGCCACTACAGCGGTAACGGGACCCCTGTGACCATGGGGACAATGTCTGGTGCAGCTTATAGCCACAGTAGTGACATGACAAGTTTGGACAGACTAAAAGCCCAAACAATAAGTTTTAGTGCTTCCTTCTACAGTTTTGGCGTTATGAATTCAAAACGCCCAGTATCACCCATGCAAAATGGAAACAAAGCCGAGTCAGAGTGAGAGGATGGGAGTGAAACCCAGACCCGCTAAAATCATGGCAAAGTTTTCACAGACCGAGAGCAACCAGTATTTCACTGCAGATCTGCCTCTTTTCCTAGGTGATAGCAGTGTTATTCACCCACCAAAAGGGAAATGTGGTAGGAAATTTGCAAATTTTCCCTCAATAGTGACAGTGAACCTCACAAAACTAAGTCCAGCCGGAAAGCCAAAATACAGGAGGGTAGAAGGGAAAGCCTGCTGCATTTTTCAGCACTGACAGTGGGCCTGTCAGTTAGTTTTCCTAAGTTCAACAGATTTCATAGCATTCACTGGGAACCAGGCTATGAACTATTTCTGCCTTTCAAAATCACAACTGCAGCCATACAAATGTAAGTAAATAACAGTTCATTTGTTCTTTTGCTCAGGTTCCTGCCTCTACCTTAGGTTCCTGCCTCTATCTCAGCTCTTCAGATCTCATGACTTTCATTTCCTGCAGCCCATATGTACTTTCCTAGGAACACTCAAAGACAATGAGAAAGTATTGACATTTTGATAAGAAAAGCACAGAGATATAACATGCCCTACAGAGCAATATGCTGTCAGCAGACCACCTGGCACAGGGGGCCAAGTTGCCTTCTGCAGGGGTGACTCATTTTTCTTTCCACTACTTCTTGCTCAATACAACAGACAAAGGGGAAACAAAGGGCCTGATCCAAAGTTTATTGATGAAGCTCAGAAGAATCTCCCTGCTGGATTTGGCTTTGCCGTGGATTTTGTCAGCAGCTCAGCCTCTAACATTTCCTACTCTTGAAGAGACACTGGCTACTATTAGCCCTGGTGACAGAGTCTTCTTTTTTTTTTTTTTTTTTTTAACCTGTAATTCTTCTTCAATTGGAGTTGTCTGTCAGGTAACTAAGTTAACACTTAGCTCTGGGGTGGCATTTTCTTGTTCAGTGTACAATCTTGTAATGAAAACAGCTTACAGAAGCTTCTCCCTCTGTGTGTCTCTAACTCCTGTGCAGGCTCCGTAACTTCTCTATAAAGTGCTGCAGGCCTGGACTCTACCTCATGACCTTATGTGCTCTCTCCTTGTTTTCCAGTATCTTCTCAACTGTTTTTGTTTTATTTAGTGTGTGTACGTGGCTGGATAGACAGGAACACATCAAAGCCTCTGTCAGGAATGAGCCTCATTGCTACTAGCAGATGTCTACTTTGACAGATGGGCCTCTCAAAACAACTGCGGCTCCATTTTGTGATGCGGTAGGACACGTTGCACCAGCTGGTGTTAGCACAGGGGAGGTCAAGACCTCTTCACATGCCTTTACTTATTCCTGTAAATCTGTGTGTGGGAAGCACAGTTCCAGCTAAGGCAAGATCTAACAAGAAATGGTAACAAACTACAGAGAGAAAAGGGGGGGAATGGTTTTCCTGGTTACATAGGCTAATAAAGAAATCTGGTCCAAAGCCCAGTAGGAATCTCACTTCTAATATTAATGATCTTTATATGAGGACCTAAATTAATTGCCCCTCTGTTTTGTCAGGTGATGATCTCTGTCCTTCCTAGAGGGACAACTCTGCCTTGAGATAGGACTTTGCTGGGAGCCAAGGGGCATCACTATTCTCTGAGCAGCTATCTGCAAGAGAAGAGGTGAGTAAAATTGTACGTATGATGGACAAGAGATTCTAATTTGTTTTCAAGAGGTGGCCTTTTTTTCAACACCATCCATCTCCCCCAAGACTTCCTACGTATCTTGGCCTAAATTTCAGCTGAGTGTGTTTTGCCAAGTGTTTGGAGAATGCAAAAGTTGCGCACACATCAGGATTTAGGCTCCATGATAGCAACAGGAAATGGGAAGAAAAGAACAGGGAAAAGAAAAGCCTGGTGCTTTGTATCTCTATGAAAGGCATTGAATTCCAATGTTTCCCCTTTGTTGTTCATGTCTTGCTGTGCTATCTCTAATGTAGTTTATAAACTCCTCAGTGCAAACACCTGCTTGCTTTATTTGCACTCATAAGATGTTCTTTGAATAAATTGCTAACAACTACAACAATAATGATATTGTGCAACAGTGGTATTTACCATTGCTAAAGCAGACAATGGGGAGTTCCCTAACCCAGAGCAAGAGGTAAGAAGGAGCTTACAAGTGCAGCACAATTAAAAGGTGCTAATATCTTTAATTATTATTAACACTTGTATTTCTGTAGCAGAAGGAGCTACAAGCAGATTCATATCCCAGTGCTGCACAGTGCTCTTCAAAAGCATAATAAGATCATTCCTGCACTGAAAAAAGAATACATTCAAAGTCTTTGCTCTTGCAAAGTGTTCACAGATGAGGGACTAATGTACCTCTGAAAAGCAGCTTGCAGGACTTCTAGGCAACACAGAGAGGAAGAATAATTATTCCTGTTATAAAAATGGGGAACATAGAGATTTGCATCAGCTCACAAAGAAAACCTGCAGCAGAGCGGTGAATCCAAATCTCCTGATGCCTAGTTCTGTACCTTAACTACTAGGCTGTCCTTAAGTTAATGCTTAATAGTATCAAGCATCTCCAAAAATTTCTTCAGTAATGAATCTTACAGCCATTCAAAACCGAGCAATCTAAATTTAATTCTCTTGAACTGATGCTGGATTCAATTTCCTAAAAGTTTAAGATATAAAACATAATACTGTGTCTACAGGGAGAATAAAAGAAGAGTCTTAAAGATAAAATTAATGAGACACAGATAGAAAATGATAGTACGAACTTTCTAACCACTGTCTTAATAAAGGATAACGTTCTGGTACACTGAAAACTGTACAAAAAAAATTTATTACATCAAATACTATGTGACTGCAGGGCATACCTGACTCTTCAGGTGACAACAGTTCTTGGCTTTTGAGAACTCTTTTCCAGAGCTATTTCACTTATCATACATGCTTTTATTTTGCATATGTTTATAGCTCATCAAATGTAAAATCCTTCCATTTCAACTTTGTTTTTCTGAACCCTAACATTTTCTTTTGATACACTCCAATAATATAATTTGGGAAAAGAAAAAAGTGCAATTTTTTAACAGCATAAAATACAGGTGTGAAATCATCTCCATTTTATACAAGCCAGGAATAAAACAACTCCACAATTAATTTCTTCACCTTTAATCTACTAAACATGATGAGGCAACAGTAAAATTAAAATCTGAAAAGGTAATTTCTTTTACTGTAATCTGATATGGCTGAAACTGCCAAAATAGTAATATGGCCCTTATACTCCAGAGCCCCTCTTCTGTCTGATCTCTGAGGATGCAAGTTTATTTCTTGAACAACTTTTGACTGCCAACTCTGCCTGTACCAAGTCAGGCTTTTAACACAAAAAAAATCCTAATTAAATCTCAGGTGGGTTAATGAAGAGGCTGCCAACATACTAATATTTGGTATTAGTATACTTTTTAATATCACAAGTGATATTAAAATAACGCTTTCTTCACTCTGTAAATCAAGTGCTCCAAAGGTAGGAAGTGCTAACATTAATGTAGATTTTGGAAATAGTGTCACTACCCAGAAGACCATCCAGTATGATAGCTTTTAATTACTTGATCACCACCGATTTTTCTCACAGGACCCATGTGCTCTCAGTGCATTGAACTGTGTTTTCTGCATCACTTGCTAAATAACAACATAAAGGCTAATTCTTGTAAGCTCAACCACCATTCATGGAGTGAATCATTTCTCTGTGAAGGAATACAACTAGGGTTCTAAACATTGGCATGTAAATGGCTTCTAGATGCATTCACTAATTTTCTTCTCCTGTCCTTTATTCTCCTCCTTCAAACTTTATTTGGGATGCTACTTGTTTCCTGAAAATACCTGTATTTTTGTTTATTGTTTTGTACACGTGTTTACTGATGAACGGTTGAGGCTGAGGGAAACATGCAACCTCAGTTGGAATATGTCTTTACCATTATGTCACTAAAACTAGGAGGCCTCTCACACTTCCAGGCTACTCCAACCTCCAGTTCCTGTTGAAGTTTTCACCATTGGCACCTTCTTGCTGCTGACTTCATGCTGATACACAGAGTCCTGTTGGTCCCCTGTATTACTGATACAGGCTTTTTCTTCTAATTCTGCGTTAGGTCAGATGATATACGAGATCATGTCACACCATGGCCTCCATATGGAGGTGGCATCTGACTGCTGCTCTTCTGCGGTTGCTTAATTTCCTTCCACCACTTCCTGGATCTGCAGTGACTCTGTATCATCTATGTTCCTTTGCAGCCTGTGCTGTTGTCTTTCCCCTGCTTTTCACAGTTAGGTCAATAGCAATGAAAAATCCTCTAATCTTTAGGGTCTCTTGGTTTCCTTTGTGTCCTCCCATGGGTGGCAGCTAGCTGCACCTTGTCAGGTGTGGAGTCTGTGAACTCTGAGCTGAGAGAGGAAATACTGCACACATAATGGCAGGGTCCATGGCAAGGACACTCACACATGCAGTCAGGAATGTACAGCCTTCTTGGATCTCTCAGATGTGCCATCTGTGTCTTCATTCTCTTCAGTGTTGACTCTGTCTATTTCTGTGGCTGAACCTGGAGGGGAGATGTCTTGTGCTTACCTTCCTGCTTGGTGTTGATGCACCTGAGTTCTTCTGCTTCAGCCCACCGTGACTCCATATCTGAACATGGTGTAGGAGGTACGCCCTACTTCTGCATGATATAGTTGCAGTTTCTTGGTGACTACTCTTGAGCGTCCTGCAGATAGTTCATTGCCCCAGAGGTAGAGTACTTCCTTATTGTGAATATGACATTAAAATGAGAAAGGTGTGTTCCAGGTTTTTGCAGAGTTGGGCTACAATTTCAAAAACTTCTCCTTGCTGAGGAATGGAAAACCCTTTTAACACTACTCACTGTCCTCTTCAAATTCAGACACTAAAGTAGTTTTATTCCACTAGCTTTTATACATTTATTCATCATCCTGATGGAAACTCTGAAGTCTGCTCACATTGCTGCTTGCTCCACACTGTACTCATCCTACACTGGGTAGGAGTGAATTTTTCTACAGCACTAGGTCTTTGCAATCTCATTAATTTTAGAGTGCAAGCTTTCTTCCTGCTACATTCTCACTGGCATTACACTCATAGGCCTCAGAGGTCTATGTACAGTACAAAACCAGACTGTGAGATTCATCCAACTAAATGTTGGTCTGCTATGACGTGTTCCACATCTACATTCCTTTAAGGCTAACTTACTGGACAGAAACAGGAGATCTTGCATCACAGTGCAATTCCTCTTAGACAGGTAAAATAGGTCAGATGAATCACTACTTAAAAGTGCCTGTTTCTTCCCACAGAACATAAATTGAGTCCTAGATGACTTGCTCACTTGCTGGCATCTGCATTGTAGATGTCTACATTTAAATGAGGCGAAAAGCACTCCTTGAACCTCTTTAAGGTATTGACTCTTCTAATCAGTTTTTGCCCTCCTACAGCACAGGACAACCTATGATGCCCACTAACATGCTTTCAGTGCAGCATCCAGTGGTTTCCTTATGAAGCTTTCCAATGAATTGTCATCATCCCACACATTGACCCCCAAATTAAAGAGATGAATCAAATTTTCTCTGAAAAATAGAGCCAATAACTCATTTTCTAAGAGAACAAATCTTTCTAAGAAACCTACCAGCAAAATGGTTTAGCTTTCTGGTTATTGGACAGCAAAGCTGGGATCATTTCTGCTTATGAAGTTGGGGTCCCATTGCAGAAGAAATGTAAGATTTCTGGGCCAGATGTCACCAGTTCTGTCACCACCAGGGTTACACAACAGCCAGCAGAGGTTACAGACGTAAAAGCATGTCTCTTTTCTTCCCTAGATGAGCTTTGTGACCTCCTTTGGGTGATGCCTGCCATGTTAAATTTCAACTTGAACAGCTGAAGCTTGGCAGAGAGTAAGCAGCAGAAAATGGGGTCTCTTCAGGGCATGGGCTGGATGACATTGATAGTTGACACTGCTACTAGCTCTTTCCTAGTTGCTTCTTACTGCAAAGGCTTTATTTCTGGTCTTTCCTATGCTTAATTTAAAAAACAGAGATTCCTCATAATCTTTAGTGATTTTATTGGATCAGTTAGATTAAGGTAGTTAAGTTGAAATATCACTAACAACATTTTTTTTCATTAAAAAGGATCATTTCCTTCCTTAAATTGCAGAGTCATACTCTTCCTGATGGAGAACCGTAGGCAGGCTTGATCCCTGTAATAATAAATGTGAAATTCCCAAGTTCTGCCTTTCCTGTTCAGGCCCTGAGCAGGTGAATAGTCCTGAAACATTCCAGCAGGACCTAGACGGAGCAAAGGGCTTGGTCTATCCTTTCGTACCCATGTACTTTTCTCCTTATGGACCTAGGATCAATCATTTTTTTCTTCTTGGAGGTTGGCAAGAAAACAGTTTAGTCCCCAGTTTCTCGTCTGACTTTTCAGCAATGCAATACCTCTGACCTCTGAATGTCTTTGAAAAATCCTCTGCTAATCCTGACATTTTTTTTAGTTTGCAGCTATCTGACTGATTTATAACAGTTTCAAAGTGAAGTGAGCACCCCATCTATTATCAATCAAACTTCACCTCTTGCTAAGCTGTAGAAAGACTATTCCAGCTGTAAGGCTGTTACTCACCAGCCACCATGTACAGCAGAGAGATTAGAGGTCTTGAACTTTATGGAGCACATTCTCATAGCGCTCACTGAGTTATGTACTGTTGCCGCAGATTCCCATGCATCATGATGAGAGTATGCTATGCTTATGCAGGATAGTGTTATTTTCAACCAAATTTCTGGTCGTAGGAGATTTGATAATATATTTTCATGCTGGTCTGCTACTTGCAATGCCATGTGTATCAAGCAGCTAGAGGAAGCTTCAGAAACTCAGGACTCCAAGACTAGCTGATTTCCACAAGTGACTGAGGGTGGAATTCATCTTAGCTGACTTTAATCTAAAAATCAAACATCTAGCCCAAGGTAGATTGGGATAGCTTTTTTTTTATGGCAGGTGGGATGAATGTCTCTCTGAAGGTGCTTGTTTCTGTCTGCTGACCATGGAGGGTTCCTAGATTCATAGAACAACATAGATTCATGCCTAACATTTAGATGGCTGTAATCAGGTGAGATGAAACCCATCCTAATTGTGTGGTGGGACTCATTATTTCCTAATCTATGGAAGGAAAGAAATGTCAGTGTTAGAGCAAATGAGTAATTTATCAGTGCCTCTGATAGTGACCAGTATCTTACCAATGTATAGTAGAAAAAAAAAAAAAAAAAAGGAGCATCATTGCTTGTTTCATTAGGCCAGTTTACTTTTTTTTTTTTTTTCTTAGAATCATAAAATCATGGAATGGTTTGGATTGGAAGGGACCTTAAAGATCATCTAATTCCAACCCCCCTGCCATGGTCAGGGACACCTTCCACTAGACCAGGTTCCTTAATCATCTTCAAAAAATCTATAAGGAAGACTTTCTTCCCAGGAACAAGGCAAGGAATCTCACATAGCTTAAAATCCAAGATGTGTGTAGCTCCAATAGATCACACCCAACTGCGCTATTCTCACACCAGCTGGTGTGCTACAAAAACCACAGTTCCACCTTTTTTGTGGAAAAGACGACTTTTAATTGGTCTGATATTGGTCACTGTTAGAAAGTTACAGAGAATTTGCAGTGCTGCACAACAGCTGGGGTGCAAGAGATGGCAATTAATATTTTCCTAGACCCTCCCTTGCAACCCCCTATGTGATATAACATAACACAACACAATGCTGAAATGATATGATAACTGCAGCAGTTCTAAAACCTCCTGGAAGTGAGCCAAGGTTAAAGAGACCTTACTGAAACAAAGCATTTTGACTATAAATGAAAAAAAAATAAAAAGCCATTAGGTCATTTAATACTTGTAACCCCCTTTTTTTCCTTAGAAAGTATTATTTCATCAGAAAAGAGACAAATTTCAATTGAAATNCTATATATATATGTATTTGTGAAATAAATATTCCACCTTCAAGCAGCCTGGATCCAGATATTTCATCGTGAAATCTTGTGGGACTGAAAGTACTGGAGTGATTCATCTGAAACACAAATTACATGAGATTAACTGCTCACAATTTTATTCACGTGTTTAGCCCTACGCAGACTCAAGACCCGCAGCACTGCATACAGGCATAAGCTTGCAGTCCAGTTTCCCACAACTCACCAACTGCTGTGCAGTGGCTGGGCTCTGCCCAGGTTTTCTGTGTGTCATTTACCCATGACAGATGGAACCTGAGTAACAAACCTTATCCTAAGCTTATACTGTACATTTAAATACAATGTGGAAGCTTATTTTTGCTACAGGCCAAATCCTGCTCACTTATTCCAGTGGTGAATTTCATTGCCTTGAATAGGACTTGTCATTTGGAAAAGCCACTGGAGAAAGAAGAAAGCAGTGGCCTGAGTACAAACTGTTGTCCTCTTCTTCTCACCACTAAAAGATGAGTTTTTGCAAGTGATCAAAACAGGTTTCAATGACATCTGACTCTAAATCTTTGTATGATAAAGCAAACCTATAAAACTCCACTTGCCCCCTCCTTCTCCTCTCTTGATTTACAAAGGTGGAAACTTTCAGGATGTCTGAGCTGCAGGCAATAAAACATTTTTTAAAAACACATTAAGAGTGTCAAAAACCACCTTTGAGATGAGTAACATCTTTTAAAGTAATGGGCTAAATCAAACCAAAACCTTTGCTGACATTTTGATTGCATTTGTGTTAGTCAGTATAATGAAAAATTAACTTTACACATAAAAAATTTATTGTAGCTTCTTTTATTGCCAAGGAAGGAAAGTTTAGTGTAGCCAACTGAACCATGCTTCTTCATGGGTTGTCACTTTATACACTTTATTATTGTAACTTATGGGGATGTTTGTAAGCAGAGTGTTATTTATTCTGCAGCACTCCCATTTGCTCACTCGTTACACTCATCATGGCTCTCTGTAATAAACTTCATAATATCACACATTAATGGGGTTATTTAAACTATAACTACTATAAGTTAATGTGCGAATGCCTTGCAGTTTTCCCTTGTTTACTCGCAATCTTGAAATAATGTTTAGGACGTGCTCTGAGTCTGGGAAGAATCACATACTTCAGTGCAGTAATGTGTGGGGAAAAGTACAATTATTTAATAAATATAGAAGAAGTGACATTAATATCTGTGTATCATTGGGTGTGTCTATTCATTAAAATGATTGCTTGCTACTTACTTGTGGCGGATAAAACATATTTAGTGCCATTTCATGCAAATTGCTCTGACAAAGACTTTCCCACACCAGTGCAAACTTTGGAAATGGTTATAATATTGTTGAAGTCTCCTTTGTTTTCCTATGAGTTAGCAGAAGTGAGAAGCAGCTAAACTGCAGGTACTTGAAGGCAAGAACTCTGGTGATTAACTTTATTATTGCTTATTATGCATTTTCATTTGCACCATGACCAGATCCATAGATTTGTAATTCTCCTGCATGCTCTCTGCCTGAAGGATCTTTCAAAACAAAAGCTTGAGAACTTAGGAAGTAATTCCTAGCAAAGTCATTTTTATAAGAAATGGATATTTTCTGGCCAATATAAAAGCACACTGAATATTTTTTTTCTTCTTTCTTGAAACCAGAATGTGCATGCTTGATCAATAACGTAGGAGAGTTGAAAACACACAGATTTTCTGTTGCCTAATAGAGATAATCAAACTTCCCACAATACCATGACTTTGTGTTAAATTTGATAAAATTTAATCTGATTTTTCAGGTGATAATTATTTTAATTCATGAGTTTCACACACTGGAACTGTTCTTTAAATAATTTTAGCAATCTAACAGGGTATAAACAGTGTGCATTAAAAAGTTGATCTGATGAAATTACTTCACTCTCAAAAGCAGATATTCCCATTATTCAAAAGAAGACATTGATTTTTCAGAGTACTTCCTGATCCTCCTGAGAATGACAACCAGTGATGAGGAAACCTCTTGGTAAAAGCCACTGATGTAAATTTGAAACATCATTTTACATGACAGATGATAGCTATTAATTTGCAAAGAGATGTGTATGCTTTAGTGCATATGCCTATAAGTGAAAAGTCAAACATCAGAACAGCTTCAATCTTAAGTAAAGAAATAAATGGGTGGAGGGGATACCTAGTGTGCCTTGAAGGTCAGCTCCTCCCAATTTTAAGTGAGCTATCCCTGGCTTGCTTGTGACTACACTGCTTCAGATTTGGGTTCCCCCCCGCCCTTTCATTATAACAGATACAAGGACAGAATCTTCTGTTTCAAAATGACCCTGAAAAGTTCAGACCAAAGCCCTTTTAAATTCCATTATCTGAAATGCAGAAATCCTCTATGAAATGCTGCCAAGCATTGCCATGGCAACATTATGTCACCCAATGACAGAACAAGTATTGTAGCATTTAGCTGAGACTGTGTTGCTGCCTCCATAAGCAAAAAGGTGATTTCAAAAGCGAGGGCCCAGCTGAGCTGAGGAACATCTGCCATCTAAACATTTCCTTTCACCTTCAGAGGGAGAAAAACTGCTTTCATTTGTCATCTCCAGACACGGGGCAGGGTCCAGAGCACAGAATCACAGAATGGCTGAGGCTGGAAGGGACCTCTGGAGGCCATCTGGTCCAAATGCCCTGCTCAAGCAGGGACACCGAGAGCAGGTTGCCCAGGACTGTATCCAGGCAGCTTTTGAAGATCTCCAGAGAAGGAGACTCCACAACCTCTCTGGGCAACCTGTGCCAGTACTCCATTACCTGCACAGCACAGAAGTGCTTCCTGATGTTCAGAGGGAACCTCCTGTGTTCCAGTTTGTGCCCATTGTCTGTGGTCCTGTCACTGGGCACCACTGAAAAGAGCCTGGCTCCACTGTCTTTGCACTCTCCCTTAAAGTATTTATAGACATTGATATTTATATACATTTAAAGCACTGACATGTTTTAAAAGCCAAATTGGGCTTCCCCTATGGGTGTCTGGCAGATTTTGGCTTGTGCTTTAAACTAGTTGGTCCCTATTACATAGGTGTGCAGTTTTGCTGCTGTGGGCCTCAGCCAAGGAAACCTCTCAGTCAATAAGCTTTTCCATGTAAACATCAGGAAGCACTTCTTTACTGTGAGGGTGATGGAGCACGGGAATATAAGTTGCCCAGAGAGGTTGCGGAGTCTCCCTACTTGGAGATCTTCAAGAGCCACCTGGACATGGTCCTGGGCAACCTGCTCTGGGTGTGCCTGCTTGAGCACGGGGGTTGGATCAGATGGCCTCCGGAGGTTCCTTCCAACCTCAGCCATTCTGTGATTTTCCTTCAAGCTTTTAAAAACCTTCAGAGCAAGAAAACAAGCACAGAAATTACCCACAGAATCTGCTACAGGATGAACAAAAATGAGATGTTTTGGCGTGCTTTGGAGGTGAGGAAAACAGGAAAGGCACTGCTAGAAGTCTTGGCAATTAGAAGTCCCACATATGAGCAATTTCAGCATCGTCCTAAGAAGTTTGGCTGTAGTGCACATACATTTTCTCTTCTATTTTTTTTTATGTGCTTTTGGCTTCTGTAATGTCTCCAAATTCTAGAACCCAGAGAGGCTGCTCAGAGGTACAAAGCAGAGCCAAAGCTGTGCAATGCTTCACTGAGGATATTTTGCAAATGTGCATGTCGAAGTTCTCACTAGTTTGAATCTGAGTTCACAGTCCTTGAGGCATCAGTGAAACTAACACCTCATAATGAAACCCGGGCAAAACTGCAAGGCAAATGTGATTTCAATATTTACAGCAAATCTCAAGCACATTTCAAAGCTGTGAGCCAGCCCAGCTTTGTTGGGTTTTATTTGGATTTACACTGAGAACACTTGGAAAAATTATAATTGGGATATTCATTTCTTCCATTTTCTTCAAAAATAGTCTAGGTTTCTCCACATCAGTTGTAGTATAAATAAGCCGAAGCTTGAATAGCAAGAAACTGTAAAAATCACATTTAGAAACACTAGAAATCATGCAAGACTTTTAAGTATTCTTTCTTGTGCTGATATTCTTAAGGTTTCACTTTTTCTGGAGAGATCTGAAAACATTAAATTGAAACAGGCCTCTTATCATCCTTGCTGATATGATGCAGGAATTCCAATGTCTTCCTGTCTCCCTTTCCTCTTCCCTTGTTGATTTAAAAACAATGTATGTTATTGTACATCTTCCTTACACACTGGATGAAAATTACATCATAGGTCTATGAGTCTGACTCCTCACTATATCATTCACAGAATCACAGAATCACATCATCTCGCTCATTTTGTAGACCTACTGAACTTCAGTTTAGATGCTACTATGGTGATTAGGATACTTCTCCAGAATCTGATTTTTCTAATAATTAGCAACTGTCTCCTAATTTCCAGTCTATGTATATTCACACTTTTCCAGCTAAGTTGAATTGAGTTTTTCCATCAAAACAGACGGAAGTCAGTCTGCTCTATCCATACTGTTGACAATCTGTCTTGCCTGATTATCTGTATAACTATTTTTTGATATGTAATTTTGCTGCTTTACATTTTAACAAAGGCATCACCCTTAGCTGGCTAAGAAATATGGTTAATTCTGTGTCTGTACTTCAGTGGCAATTTTTTAAAATAAAACTGAGCTGTTTTCCAGGGCATAGTACTATTCCACCCCACAACCATCTGGATTGAATTCAATGAAGGATAACCTGGGTTATCCTGGTTTTTCACTTTGGAGGGCACTTGTTTTCTTTGAAATCAATTATGATTACTCCTCCCTTCTTGAGGATTTAGCTGAGATCTATTGCTGTTCAGCATCTCTCAAGTGCAGGTTTTGTATGAAGATACTGAACCTTGGATTCAGACACCCACCTTTAAGGACCTGTATCCAGAAACACTTGTAATGGGGATCTGGTCCTGCAGGAGTGCTTTGGGTGGTACATGTAGTGCTATGTTCAGTGACTGTGAAAAATGTGAATGAATCAGGCAGCAGAGATCAGGGGTTGTTGCTCAGTCCAGCTGATGCTAATGGTCTGCTGCAAGTCCTGTTTCAATGGGTATGTGTTAACTGTTTAGCTGCAGTCATATTTCACAAGATTGTCGAGTTAACATTACATGAATTATACACGGTTTATAAAATGATTATTTAATCAGTGGAAAATTAAGTTCATAGATGTTTTCCAAATCTGAACTAGGACATTCATCAGCAGAACTGCTAAATTTTTAATCAACTCTGCTGTGCTTGATGTAGCTATCATTCTAAATTGCCCTCTCTCTGCTGGTCCTCTTGTTGCAAAATATATCTTAGAGTTACCTATTCTCATTGCTAATTGATTTTTTTTTTCAGCTCGGATTTAAGGCAGAATGACACATCATCCAGTATTTTCATCAAAGGAGAGTCTTACTTTTAACAGAAGTGCTTTAAATATTAGGATGAGTGAGTTCAAATGCTGTCCAATGTTCTTTGTTTGCTTGAAAATGTCAAATATTTAGGGGTATTTCTTAAAAGCAAACTTGAGGCCCAGACATAAAGAGGAAGTATGTCAAGGATTTTTGCTTGTCTTGAAGATGAGGAACAATTTGAAACACTCTAGCCCAGGTTTGTTTGGGGATTTGGTTGTCTAACTCATTTCTGGAAAAGGGCTAGATGAGAAGAAGCAATGTGCAATACAGTTTCTCCAGGTATTTAACCATCTCCCATCCCATTTAAGAATTCAGTTGCAAAACCAATTTTTTGTGTTCTGTAAAAAACCTTTGGGAGCTCTATTTCTGAAAATAATGAAAAAAAAATATTTCCAAAGATGAGAAAATTTCCAGAGAATTTACCCTGGGAATAACTTAGAAATATAGATACTACAGGTTGTTAGAGCCATGCCAAGTACATGAGAGACAGTAATAACTTTTCAGCCCTGGTTTCTCATGTCCCACAGAGCAAGCTTTTCAGGAAGGCCAGTATCAAAAGATGAGAAGTCTTTTCTGAAAGAGATACATTAATTTTGTCCCCTTGGTTGCACATGTGACCCAGTCTGTTCTTTAAGGAAGTTGGATGCATGTAGGAAGCTAAGAAATCTCACCTTTACTCATCTGAACAAGTACTCGATTAAATCTCCTTGTAAGCACAATCTGCCTGCACAAGTGTGTTATAAAGCTCACTATGCATTTTTAAGCATTTTAAATTCACTCATTGTCAGAATAAGGTACAGTGCTGCCCAGGACTTGAACCTGTTACTTATTACTTCTGAATGGCATGACTTGACATACCAGGACTGCTGTTTAAAGCTGAGAGTCCTTTTTAAGGAGGTCCAGGGCTTCAATCTGGCAGTCAAATTTAATACAAACTGGAGATTTTTACAAACAGGCACACTGTATATTAAAAAAAAAAAAAAGTCCATGGGGCAAAATTTTTGGAAGGTTGGGTTTCAAACATTAGTAAAAGTTGGTTATAAGCCTGAATACCTCCAGAGCTCTAAATGGTGATAGAAGTTGGATCTAAACAATAATATAAGATGAAGAGACCTAATCTTGTTATCTTGTATGCCTCTAGTCATTTCATCCCGCAAGAGATGAAGAAACTACTATGAATGTACACATATACATATAATGAAGTTATTGATAGCAAAACAATATCTTGATATTCACTATGAGAAGAGATGAATTCATTGACATGAGCTAATAATACAGTATCAGCTCTATTGTTAGTTTCTGAAACAAAAAATGATATTAGCCAATGAGAAAGGAAAGATACTCTTCAAAGTTCTAAACCACTGATTACCTAGCTAAGAAGTGAGCCTAACCCTTTATGAAGTGCCTGTGCAAAGCTTGCCTAACACTAGTATTCCTGGAGCAATTTGAAAACTTGGTATTCAGTCTAGCACTCTGCAAAGTCACATGAAAGCATTAATGACCATGCTAACTCCTGTATTTACATACTTTATTGGCCCACTCCACCCTTACCATCCAAGCACCTCCATTCTTTCTCATAACAACATTGTAGAGAATGCGTCCCAGTTGCCACTGAGATGCTCCTGGGGTGTGTTGAGGCTACGTCTCTGCCTGCACACAGTTTCTTTCAGAGGAAAACCTGGACCACAGCGGGGTGGTGAGTGACAAGGACAGGGCTGGGCACGGCCACAGTGCACACAGACTGCAGACCTCAGCGTGGAGCAAACTGACTTTGTGTAGACTCAGCTGACAGCACTTGGCATTGAACATGAATAGGATGTGGGTGACTTCAATAAGAATGTGAAATTTAATAATCTCATTCCTGTATTATAATCCTGGAAATGATTCTAGAAAAAAAACGTAAGAAATAGGAAGATTTTTAAAAGGAACCTTAAGCCCCCAGTGCTCTTCCTCAGATACCCAAAACCTCTCTGATCTTGCAAGAGGCAGGCCAATATGCCATGCTTATTCTGCAAGTGAGAAGAGGCGAGGTGCAAGAAGTCCCTGTATTCCATATAGGTTGCCAAGCGGGGGTTTGCACAGGCCTATGTCGCCTGCTTTCCATTACTTCTCTGCTTCCACTGAGTTGTACTTGAGAATCAAGTGGTGGTGGAGCAGTGGGACAGGCTGCCCAGGGAAGTGGTGGAGGCCCTGTCTCTGGAGGTATCTAAGAGACGTGTGGATGAGGCACTAAGGGATACAGTTTAGTGATGGGATTCAGTAGGTCAGGTTGATGGTTGGACTTGATGATCTTGAAGGTCTTTTCCAACCTAAATGATTTTATGATTCAGTGTTACCTCTTGCTCTCAGCAATCTGGGCTGCATAATACCTATGTTTCCTCTAGATATTAACAGTACAAACTCAAGTATGTGTCTCATTGTAACACCATGTGAGGTTGTGGTTCTGGTGCTGCAGTGTCCATGTAAGTGCACTTGCAGAAAGCCTGGGTGAACACACATCATGATTTAGGCCTCCCCAGAGACATCTGCTGCTACATCATTGTTATGGGAGAAGATTGCTACTTGCTTAGAAAGACAGGTACAGTCACATCCACCACTCCTTTGGTTCTGCATATCAGATGTCCTTGTGCTATGCCAGAGTATTGTATATTGTGAAGTTACAGCCAAATGTTTTGCAGCTCCTTTATAGTTTCATATTTATATTTATAGCACATGTTCTCTGTCACTACTCCACATCCTGTAAGTGTGCAGTAATAAAAAATAAAATAAATTAAGAAAACACACACACACATACAAAAACACCAAACCACACAGAGCAAGAAGGCAGCTCTTCTCTAACCCAGTGCTTAACTCTTCTGCAGTTTGGGCCATGTGGCACCTGCAGGCACTGGCTGTGCTTCTTCAGCTCATTCTGTGCATAGTTAACACAAGGGGGCAACAGAAAGTACAGTAGTATTTAAGAGTTTCTGAGGTGCACAATGTATCTGAGTAGGAACAAGTGATATTCGGGATGTTAGAGATGCTGTGATGTATGTACATTTTCCTCTCAGTTTCCATCTAGATGATCTGTACTGCTTAAGTTCTCCCCTTTGTCCCTATTCTTTTAAGTTGTTGTGTGTCTAATGTAGCAATATAGGGAAGAGATTCAATAGGACAAGTGAAATCCTCTCCCGTATGCATAATCCAGCATCTGTTTTGAAACAATTCTTTTCGAGCAATATATTTTGAATACCATGTTCATTTTATAAACATATTTCTTCACAGTTTTATTATTCATTCGGCTAATATAAAACCAGTGAAAATAAGGACCAGATGCTCAGCTGGAATAAAATTTACACCAGCTGAAGATCTATCCAGAGTTACGAAAACCTCCTATGGTGAAACACAGATGAAAGTGTCAAGCCACAAAATGTTATTTCATATCAGTCTGAAACCATGCAGAAAAACAAAGATCTGCATGGGTTCAATGGAGAATTATAAATAAACCTTCACTTATTCAAGACATTTCATGAGCCATTTTTCATCTCCTGACAAATCTGAGATAAGTTTTAAGTCTAACAAAGCCATAATGATTTGAGGTTTTGTAACAAAAGTTTTGCATTGGATTTTTTGCAGGTAATGGTCCGAGATTAATTTCACTGATTCTCATCCACTTCCCTACTCCTTGAGTTTATTCTGCATGCAGACACAGAATATATATATTTATATATGGCAAATACTGTTTGTTCATCCTGCACATCTAAGATCAGATAGGCCGAAAGTATGAAAAGGTTTTCAAATGAAATAGCTTAATCACTTCCATATTCTGCAGGTCTATTTTTGGCAATAATACTAGGCTCTGGTTTGCACATGTATTTATTTAATGACAGTCTCTGTTCCTTAAATTGCCAATTGTATTGCTGATTTTCTTTTCATGGTAATAACCCAGTTCTTTCAGAATCTTTGTATTAGCTTGCTGTCAGGGTTGTTGTTTTCTGTGTTGGTGAGGGTGGGGGTTCTTCCTTTTTACAGGAGGTTACGTTCATGAAGCTGGAGAACAGGCAGTTATTATAGAGATTTAAAATTTTTGTGATTAAGACCCACTTCTGCAAAGACTTATCCACGTTCCTTACTTTAAACATGTGATCTGTCCCACCAAGACCAGAGGATTAGCATTAAGAACAAGTATAAATCTTAGGAGTTTAAGAATTTAAATAGCATTTTATATATATATATATATATATATATATGAATCTCAGTGAATTGATCCAGTGATAATTGCACATTAAGCAGTTAGTTTCAAAGTGTACTTTCAATTGCAGGAGGATTCATCCTGGGGCAAAGTTCTGCGCTGGGACTTACAATGTCTGGGTCAAGACCTGGTTCTTCCGCAGACACATGCAGCAGCTTTGAGTAAATCACTGAGGTCCAGATATCCAGAGTCTTTTAGCTTCCTAAATTCCCTTATTTGAAATTTCTCAGATTTAGATGCCCGGAAGTTCTTGCATAAGTACATATCTTGCAGCTGAATACAGTGAGGCAGAGTTCTACTCCCATAAAGAAGGAAAGTGGAAATGCTATGGAACAGTCTATCTGTAGTGTTAGCACATCTGTCACCATGCTTCAGTTCCTTGCCTGTTAAAGAAAAAGCAGGGCTGGAGCCAGGTAGATCCTGAGTCTATCAGAGAGGGTTCACTGCCTTTATATTTAAAGGTATTTGCAGACACAGTCTTTTTATAGATAGCTTTGATTATATTTTAGTCTAGCCACTAGGTGCTCTGGTCATGCAAGTTAACAATAAAAATAAAGATGAATAATGGTGAAATCAGTGTTTACCTACTCTTTAAACATGCTTTTGTAAGTATGTGCAAGCTATACTCTATATCTGTCTACATTCAGATACATTCAGCAGTACTGGGCTGATTATACCATTTGTATTGCAGAGAATTGTGGGAAGCTAAGCAAAGTTTCCTGAGTTCTCCCCACATACATCTTCAGCCAAACATGAGTCAGAGCTGCACTGCTTATTACAATATTATTAGCATAAGTTGCTTTAGTAAAGTAGTAAATAATTCATAAGAAAATCTGCAAAAGCAAATATGTTTGGCTTTCCCCCCACTTTCATTGAGTTTGAAGAGAATTATTCACTTTCTTCAAATATTTGGTTTAAAACTGCAATAAATGTACATTGTTTTCCTCTCTACCTGGCCTGTGTGGTTTTTCTTTTCTGAGTAAAATGTTGGAAAATGTGGTGCAATAGAGAAAGCAAGGAAAGTGGTGACAACTGATGTTCTTAATCTATTCTTAAAAGACAGCAGGACATATAAGACAAAGTGGATCTCATCTTGCAAGTACCCAGTGCCAGGTCTGCACGGTGTTTAAGCAGCTAATTTCCACTGAAGTTTCATCATATGCTTGCACACTGGTTTAAAACAGAGCTATGACACCTGCGCTGCAGTCGCACAAAGCAGTGAAAGTCAGAGAGCAAATCCCCACTGTAATGGACGCTATACAAATTAAAGGGAGACACTGTTCACCAGGGTGCTTATAGTTTTATCCAATTTCACTTAATCTATTTTCTGCCAGTACCTAGCATTCCAGGCAGGTACACAGATATGGAAGAAACCCCCAAATGTTGACTTAAAAGAGGTCTGTATCCTCTCATAGAAGAAAGTTCTTACTTTTTTTCGGAGTTTCAAAAGGTTATAGCATTTCCAAAGAGTGGGGATGCCTCCAGACCGCTGAGTTTGACAACCTAACATATGTCCAGCCCTTCTGCAAGCCTCACACAACATGTCATCCTTCTGGGAATGAAGAGGCAAGTGACACAAGCAAACCTTAAGCAAGCACAGTGTGAGCAGATGGTGTTAATTCCAAAGGCAACTCATTCACCTGAATTTGGTTCATGTCACGAGGGACAAACACACAAGATGGTTGGGGCAGTGTGAACAGTCATTTCCTAGAGCAGTTTTTTCCAAAGAGGGATGAACCTTTCAGTTTTAGTTTGAAACGTCAAGTTCAGCTAAACCAGGGTTAAAACCTGCCACAACTGAATCCAGGTCAAAGCTAGAAGATGAATTTGTTCTGCAATGAGACAGACAGTTTCATATTGACTTTTACATACCAGATCCTCGCAGACAGAAAAACATGAAGAGTTTGGGGAGAGAAGGAGAAATGCAGTCAGCATCTTAAAAGACTCATGTGGTCACATTCCACCTGAGAGAAGAAAGAACTTTTAAATGTTGCTAAAGCAAAAATAGCTTATGGGAGAGCATTTCTTAACCAGAGAGTAATTCTGTAATTAGGAGGTTTAAAAGTTGCCAGGGAGGTCAGTAGTCAAGGGAGGACTCATCTCCTTGGATTTTAGCAGTTGAGAGGGTAAGCTGCCAGCCTAGGCTGGGTGTCTAAGCTCCCACGATGATTAACAGAGGAAAGGAAGTGTCTCCAAAGGTAATACAGCCCACCTGGGACATGACTTCGGCTGGAACCACTCCTCATAACGGTTCTGTTTCTTTCTGCTGGCTCTGGAAGGGAACCAAAGTACTGTCTTTCTCTAGAACTGATTTATTACATGGCCAAAACCAAGATAAAGTATGTTTTACCCTCAATGGAAACTTTATATTCTAATTAATAAATCAGGCTTATAAAAATACAATTTCCCTTCTGCTATGTTCTCAGCTGAAGCCTCACGTGTGTCTGAGCTGAACTTCACAGCTTGAATCTTTGACAGCTTCTCTTCCATTGTAAGTTTGTACAGCACCAAGCACACTGCTATCAGACAAATAAAAAGAATAATAAAACTCAATCATGCTTGTATATATAGAAGGCCAATCAATGTAAACACAGGGTTTCTCTAAACAGGAGAAAAGCGGAAGCCAGATGGCATGAAATCATTGATAGCTGTTTCATAAACTTTTCCTGCAATCAAATCTAATTGAAATAACACTAGATTGTAGGCTTTAGCAGGTGGGCAGCACACACAGCTGTTTCTGATAGATGATTTCCAAAGAATACATACATAAAACATTTCACAGGGACTGACATAAGGGAAAAAAGGTTAGCCCAGATGGAATGCTCTTTTTCAGGCTTTATTTTACTGACAGATTTCTGAAGCCTGCCTCCTTAAAAATATGAACAGGAGCATTTTTCTGATATTGTTGAACCAATTACAGTCATATATAATGTGGTTGGGAGCTATGGCTTGGCCATGCAGTGTCTTCAACTCCAATTTGTATTTCAAGGAGAGGCAGAGTAGAGAGGGACCTCCTAGTGTCCAGTTTATTGCTTTGCACTGAGGTAGGATAAATATAACTGAATTATCTCTGAGAGATGTTTCTGTTTCATAAAAATTCCCCAAAGAAAGATTCCACCAGTTTCCTAGGTAGTTTATTGCAGGCTTTCACCGCACTAAGAGTTAAATATTTCATTATATTTTATATCTGAGCTTCTAGTCCAGTTTTTAATACCATTAAGCTAATGTCCACACATGGTTAAGAAGAAATAGTTGATGTCTTTCTTTAACTGTTTACATATTGAAGGATCTATCAGTCATCTCTACTCCCTCCATCTTTTTTTGCCGATTCCCACTGCAAGACTCACAGGTGAGCTGCAAGAACCAGGGGGATCTTCAGTGAGAAGTCCAGCATCCAGGGCAGGCACGGCAACGTTTCCTATGGCTGACCAGAAAGCTATTTCAACAGTTTGGGCTGAATTTTACTTTGAACTTTTGTTTGCATGGGAAACTAAAAAAGAAAATGTGGAGTTAGCAGGGAAAAATGGGAAAGACCAATTTATGTGGATCAAAGGAGAGCCTCTGGGAAAGACAACGAACTGAAACAAAATGTGTAGGTCATGGTGTGTTCTAGATGGATGACAGAGTAAGACTCCCACTCTTCACCAATAATTATTCACACTACTCATGATCTTTATATAAATATACTACATAAAGATCAACATGGTCATTTCTGTTACCATTTGTACCAGAACCTGTGTTTTTAACACTTCAGTCTTAAGGATCAGAAACTGTCACTTTCTCAGTAAGAGCAATCCAGGCAAAGATAGCATAACTGAATAGTAGCATTACAAGCAAACTCTGCTATTTAATAGTGATGATCTGCTGGACTGCAGGAGTCTTTGTGGATACTCCTTTGAAAATGTACATTCTGAGGTTAATAGCAGCCAACCTACCCCTCCTGCCCAGTATATTAGAAATATAACAGACACTGGGTATATTAGTCAGGCCAGGAATAGAGGAGGGGAGAGAGAACATCATTACATCACTACACAAAATCCTAGTTTTAAATGCTAGGCATGACTGTGGCCACCCCAGCTCAGAAAGAAAAACATACAATGAAAGGCAGCAAAGAAGAGATTTGAAATAGGTTCTGTCCAAAGTGATATTAAACAGAATAGCACCTTTCAGCACAGAGAAAAAAAAAAAAAAACACAAAAAAAAAAAAAAAAAAAAAAAAAAAAAAAAAAAAAAGACTGTGGCTTATAAAATGATGAATGGCAAGGAGAAAGGAAGGGAATGATGGCTATTATATCTCATAAGACAAGAACATGGAGGCCCCAAATGAAACTATCAGACTGCAGGCTTTACACAAAAAGTACACCTTCACACAATACACAACCTGTGATGTCATTGCCACAGGATGCTTTGGAAGCCAAAATTATAAACGGGTTCAAGAAACGACAAGAGAAACTCAAGGAATAAATGTCTGCTGTGGGTTGATAAAGACAGTGGTGTGGGTTGGGAAGTCCAGATCTGGTGTCCAAGGGAGGTGCCACCGTGGGCTTCGTAGGAATGTTCTGGAGCCTCTGTCAGAGACTAGACATGGTCCCTCACAGACCTCCTTCTTATGCTGATGCAAACACAGCCTTTGGATTACTTCAGAAATCAGGTACAGTCCTCCAGTGAAAAAAACATTCTCCTTGGAGAGAGAGCAGGAAGTAGTCAGCAGCAGCACCAAGCAGCAGGAGCAACTGTGCAAAAGGTAGTGAGAATCAGCCCTGGAGTGATATGACTCTGCAAGAAATAAATGAGCATGAAACAAATGCTTTTAAAGGCACCCATCTCAGCTCTGTGACAGACAAACCAAGAACACTCAGAAAGTATCAGTAACAAAAGATCCAAAAGAGACAGTTGATTCCCTGCAGGGGAGAAAACAAAGTGTTTACAAAGACACAGAACAGTAAATCATCAAAGTGTTCTTTTGAAAATGTTTCAAAAGTAATGTTCATTTCTCCATTTATACAGAAGACACAATAAAGATAGGAAAAAGATACAGCCCTTGCCTTTAAGGGCATTTGGACTGAAGCAGATATAGCATGTCAAGTAACAACAATAGCAAAACAACGAGGGAAAGAAGGACTACAGGAGGAGCAGGAGCATGAGGATTACATGTAAGTATATGTGGTTGGATTACTGGGAAAAATCTTAATCAGTTTGTTTATTGACTTTTTCTCTATCTCTTTATTCACCTTAATCTGAAGTAATTATTCCAGGCTACTTATGGGGTCTATTTTGAGAATGGTCTCAGGAAGATTGATTATGGCAATGGGTTTGTAAGAGGCAAAGGAGTGAAGACAAAAGGAGAAATGAGAATAAAGAACAAGAGATGCAGAAACAGATGGGACCTTGTACAGATCCTCACACCACTTTTAATAATAGCTGGTTCTCATATAGCGCTTTTCAAGCATAGATTTTGAAGTGTTTTAAATTGAAGCCGGAATCATTTTCCTCATGTTATAACTGGAAAAATGATTTACTCAAGGTGACTCAGCATTAAAAAAATGCACCATGGTCAGGTAGAGGATTCACAGCCCCTGAATGCTAGTGCCATGATGCCCACGAGCCATGCTCATCAGCTTGGGCATGTCACCTGTAACATGGAGGTGATGTATTAGGAATGAATTTATCAGCTGCTCTCTTCATAAATGACATGCTGAAATACCCTATCAGCCCATTTGTAAGGAGAATTGTCCTTGGTGGGGACAGTTACACCATGCAGGGATTTACTGGGGGAAAGAAGAGGGCTTAAACTCTCTTCTCCTCCTTACTATGAGTCACTGATGTACACTGGGTACCCAGATATGTAACATGGTCTGAGCAAGACTGGAGACACATTAAGACATGATGCCTGGTCAAGGCCACCCTCATGGCCAGATGCATAGTCAGTTCAAACAATGATTTGCAATATATCCTGAGAGGACAGGTGACCCCCAAAGCCCAGAGGTTTAGCAGATTACTGGCATGCTTGGGTTGGACACCTGGACGTAAGGGAGAGCAGGGAGTGCCATGTTCATGGATCATCCGAAAAGTGTTCTGTCAGTGTTATGGATGTACCAGCAAGTTATCACACATGAATTTTTGGAGGGCATTTTATTGGAGGGCACAAATTTTATTTGGAGGGCACAAATTCTGTTGACTTCCAAACCATACAGAATGGCTCCAGACCTAAAACTAGTCTGAATTATTCCTTGTGTTATTGTTATCATTGCATGACAGTTTGTATGGGCAGAGAAACAGTTTTAATGCACACAGTACATATTAGCACTCCTTTAAAAAAAAAAAAAAAGTCCAGTTCTTCATTACAGGTGAAGTTCAAGATTTTTTTCAAATAATGATGGAAAATCTGTGATGATAATATTTAATTGTCATCACAGAAATATTATTTATTTAACCAGCTAGCTAATATTACTGGTCTTTTATTTGTCCTTCCTTCCAACAAACACAATTATATTATATCTCAAAATGTAGCATATTCAAGGAAGAAATAACAGTTTTATGTGGCTGGACCATGCACATTTATGGTAATAATATTACCTTAATTCATTGCCATACTACAATGGAATTTCTGCTTGCCTGCTTCATTGCAAACTCCACTTAACATCTGCACTGCAGACGTAGTCACGCATGCATCTGCAACTGCTGTCTCCCGGCACTGTTTAGTCTTCCATAGCTTGGAAGATGTTCCTGCTTGGGTTTTAGAATGAAATCTTAGCTATTTTAGGTCTACCAAATTTAAATGAGCCAAACATAATCCATATGAATAGATCTACAACTAGTAGCAAGCATTGTTTAAGATACATTGCTTATACAACAAATTGATTTAATTGATTTAAGGGTCACAGTAACAATTTTAATGTTTATATTTTTTTTTACTGCTGATGCCGTTCTTGTTATGGAGCACTTTATTAGAGGGTGTCTTTTATAAATGGGAAACTTCAATGGCTCAGAAATTTCAATAGACTACATTTGCTTTAACATCTTGAACTAGTGTTAGAAATTTTCTCTGCTGAGCTAATCATCACATGAAATTGTTTTGATCAACTGTGTATCATCATCATCATCATGACTCACTGCTAATCAGAAAACAAGTGCCTGCAGCACCATACTGCAGACATGAAATGCACAAACTGTAGAACACCTATTGTATGGAGCAACAATGATTTTCCCTCTGTGCTTATCAAAAGGTAATTCTAATGTGTTGGCTAATGAATTCTACCCCAGCTATGCGTGATCTTATAATTACATGGTTCAGGCTCCAGATCAGCTAATCAAACAGTTTCTCACCTAAAAAAAGGTGTATTGAGCATCCAATGGAAACATCTTCACTTGCTTAAATGGATGTCTGAATATATACACGATCATTCCCATATTTACATTTAGGCAGATTCTGGTACTGGTTTGATGAATAAAGATCATACTGTGAAAACGAATTGCTGTATTTGGAATTAATGCATTGATTTCTGCTAGAAATGGTTATTCAACACAGTGTCAGTGGCACAAGACCTTATTTCAGCATACGCAATGTATAATCTAAAGAGAAAGAAATCCAATGAATCAACCCCTTAGAGCTAATAGTCAGTAAACTATACTGTATATAAATACTCCCCGTCAATAACCAATTTTTTCTCTAACAGCTATGGATTATCATATCCTTCTGGATTCTTCTTTTAACATTCAGCTTCCAACAGAACCTCTCCCTCTGCAAGAAAATACAGGAATGATACGTATTCATGCACCAGCCATTTAGCTGTTAGCAAACAGAGATAATGGCCATTGGGAATGTAAAAGCTGGACTACTTGGCTGCTCTGACAAATGAAATCCAGGAGTAATGAGTCACACTAGATGTGATCCTTTAAAAAGAAACATTGGCAAACTCTCAGATTTTAAAATAACTTTGCTGAGATCTAGTGGAGCTGTCTTCAGCCATGATGAAAAAGCTAAAAATGAGTATCTGACTGTGCAGATAATTCCAGCAGCCTGGCAGCATTCATTTGCGAAGCAGCCTAGCCTGATAAGATGCTCACACTGATGCTAATATGAGCTGGACTGTGTGGATACATATTGCATAATCGCTGCATACATGGCACCTTCATTCATATACTGCCGTCTGCGGTTATCAGCTTAGAGAGATGATAATGTGCGTGCCTCTGCACTGGGTTTTGTTTTGCTCTGCAGTGCTAGGCAGACTGCAGAGTGCTCGCTTTCCTGAGCAAGAAAGGCCAAACAACTCTTCCCCCGCAATTTTAGCCATGTCTGTACCATCTTAGCAGTCAAAGGGAAGGAAAGCAAGGAAGGTGGGTCCTCTTCAGAATATGCAAAATACACAGGTCTTGACCTGGATTTGCAAACTCTGTTTGTATGGATAGTAACTGAGAAATCACCTATGTATGTATGTATTTATTTATTTATTTATGTGGTACTGTGCTGTTTGCATCCCTTGGTCAGAAGTAAAAGGCAAGATTTTCATTGAGTTTTGCATGTTTGCTCCATTTGAATGTGAAGCAAACCCCACCACCTCTCTGCAAGTTTTCAAAACAATTTTTCAATGTGATGCTGTTGCTGGAGGAAATGCTATTTTTCATTTCAGTACACCTCATGACAGCTCATCCCCAAGTCATTTGTGATTCAGGTACATCTAAAAAAGTTATTAGAATAATATAATATTTCTCATCTGTCTGCAAAAAATAGTGCATGCAGAAGTTTACTGCCAGAGAAAGACCTACATAACTTTCTGGTTCAGCAAGAAAATCTCAAAGAAACAAAGTTCAGGGCTGTAGGAAAAAAGTCTACCTGTCATACCATATATCTTTTAGCCTTTGAGGAACCACGCATTAATCAGTAGGGGCAAAGCAGTGAGCAGAAACAAATAAAGTGAAAAATCCCAGACACATTCCAGTTTTGTCACAGTGGATTTCTTACAGAGTTCTCTTCAGGCAGACTTTCTTTTGACTCTAAATGATCATCGCTAGATGAAGTCAAAGTTTGCACTTCAGTGCTCTGCTTCACCAGCATGCAGCACAAAACACTAACACTGCTGACTGAAATAATTTTATTAGGCAGCAGAGAATGTCTCAAATGCTTAAATTAAAATTGCAGCTGTTTATACTTTTTCAGTATTGTGTGTATATATATGGTGTATCAGTAAATAAATTCTAGTCACACAATAGTGCTGGGCGGTGTGTAAAATATTGGTATTTTACAGATACATCACACTACAGAAACTGATTTGTGAAGCACAAATGAATGATGTATAAAATGCAAAGCAGAAATGTCACTGATCACTGATATAACTATTATATGCAGGAGCAGGCAAAGATTCAGTTTTACTTTCAGGCAAGTTTGCAATACTTCCATTTTATCTAGGCTACTTGTGCTTTCTCAGCAGAAAATTCACATTAAATAACATTAAGCAGAGAAGAAGATACTATGCAATAGTGTAGTTCTGTGTAAAGGTTTTATCACTGGGAGACTGGGTTGTCTGAGTTATTCATTAGTTGGAATATGGCAGATTTTTCAAAGGGAAACAAAAGATGGCATAAATAGTATTATTAAAATATTCTCACATTGGTTTTTCATACATATTTCTCTAGATTCCTTTGTTATTATGAGACCAAACACACAGATCACAAAGGAATAAACCAATGTATAATCAGCACATTAACTTCTGGAGATTGCCTGTAAAGGATCTGATTCAACCCTGCTGAAATGAATAGGAGTCTGTCCTTTGATTTCATAGATCTTTAGATTTAGTCATTAAGATTAATTCATTAAGATTGTTTTTAAAACCTAATAGTTAGGACATTACACAACTATAAAGATTTCTCTGCCTTCTTTTGTAAAGACAGGAGTGACCCCTCTGCATGACTATAAAGATAACAGTATGATCACCAGATATCCAAGTGAACATTATAATGGCAGATCAGAGACATCTCCTGTGCCTCTACCTGAGATGCTACTCATTGCCCTCAGGGGGGAGAGGAGAGAGAGGATATATTTCCATAACGAGTGTTCTTTTCTTTTCAGGGTCCTTGCTGGATACAGATACCTTTCGGTAACTGTTGCTCAGCTGACTGCATTGAGAGAAATGCCCCCAGGGAAACAGAGAGCAGACTGAGGGCAGAGTGAGGGTGAAATGATCAAAACCGTAAATTTATCAAAAGTATAAGGATTTTTTAACATACGTTTATAATTTATCAGGAAAAAGTGGATAATGCTATCCTGTGATATGTCAGGCACATGTCGGATGAGATAGTCCTTTTGTTTTGGCTGAAGGTTTGGTGGAAATCTTGATATATCATTGTGTCTTGAGTACAGAAATATTAAAAATCAAGTGTAAGGCTATCTCAGCTAATGGAATACAAACATGGTCAAATATGAACACAATCCTGGAATTACAGAAAACAAGAATAAAAAATAACTCAAGGAGTCATCCAGTCATTCCTCTACTCTGAGACTGGATGAGCTATTCTTATGCCATTCCTGATAGGCATTTGCCCAAACTGCTCTTAAAAATTTCTCAGGTGGGGTTTCCAGAGCTGTCCTGGACACTTCTCCAGTGCTTCATTTTCTTTCTTTCTTTGTATCTTTCCTTGTGCCTGCATTTGCCTTGTTGAAATTTAAGAGCATCTGTTCCTATCTGACAGGCAGACACAATGAAGAGCTCATTCTCTTACTCATCTAAGGTGTTTGTTATTTAAAATTCTAGTCTCATCTTTGGACCAAAAATATCCAACACCTTCATTTTTCCCCATATGTCCCTCCTTAATCTTTATCATTCTCATTGCTGTCCTTTGGTCTCTCTCCAGCTAATATACATTTATCTTGTGCTCCAGCACCCAAGCTGGCTGCAGGACAAATAGTGAAGACATACTCACTCTGAAATCTTACTGTTACAACTGTTACTTAATGTGTACACACACATGTATTTGTTTGCCTTTTTAATAACCACTGGTATTTTCTGGGGGGAGACTCATTTTAAATGCCAGTTCATTTCTGGAGATCTGCTGCCTTACCCTTCTGCTTTTTGCGCAGTTTATTATTCCTGCAAAAAGAAAGAGTTTTGCATTTTTTTCCTTATTGAATTGCATTCTATTTTTCCAGACTATTTCTCCAATTTATCAACACTTTTGTAATTGTAATCCTGTCTTCTCATACATATATTGCCCCACTGGTGAGCTTAATATGTGTCTTCTCCACCCTGTCTTGCAAATCACAAACAGAAGCACTGCGGTGTTCAGGACAATTCTGTAAACACCCACTCAGTCCATCCCTCAAATTTAATCATGAATTAGTAACACCTACTCTTTTAATACACTTCTTTCCAATGAGTAATGACCTCATCTAATAATTGTTTTCATCTAGTCCTCATTTCCTAACCTTGCATATGAAGGCCCAGATGTGTATTTAATTCACGATATGAAACATCTACCAATTTTCTTACTACCCAGTAGGCCTGTTATCCTCTCATTGTACAATCACTCCTTTCATTACCAAAGTTCATGTTTCATAGCGGAAACTGTATGCAACTAAAATTCAGTTCTGAGATAACCTGTAGAATGACAATCAAGGGGAAAGAGGTAACATTACAAGGGTCTTTGTTATCTAAATCCATGGTTTACTCCCCTGTACTCATGCTTTCACAATAACTGCAAACACTGAGTTATGTTGTCTTTCCTCATCATCACAGAATTACACAGAATGACAGAATGGTTAAGGTTGGAAGGGACCCCTAGAGGTCATCTGGTCCAACCCCGCTGCCAAGCAGGGTCACCAAGAACACGCTGCACAGGATTACGTCCAGTTGGGTTTTGAATATCTCCAAAGAAGGAGACTCCACAGCTTCTCTGGGCAACCTGTTCCAGTGCTCTGTCACCCTCACAGTAAAGAAGTGCCCCCTTATGTTCAGCCGGAACTTCCTGTGCTTCAGTTTGTGCCCGTTGCCTCTCGTTCTGTCGCTGGGCACCATCAAACACACTTTTTCTTGCCCAAGCAGAGGATGTGCCTTCTCAGCACCTCTTGGGATGGCAAAGTCTTCAAAGATCACATACTGATCTGGAAGACTTCTGGAAGACCATCGCCTAGAGAAAGTGATAAGCTAACTGATGGTTTTAATACAATGCACACCTGGTCCAGTTTAGTTTTATAAAAATGGTGATAGCTGCCCAGAGCATGGATATGAAGAATTCCCTGGAAAATACTCCCTTTATAATGCTTGTCTGAATACAGTTCAGTTCTAAATGTCCACAACAGTCAAAGTTCCTCTGATTGTTAGGCAGAGGACTGTAAGGGATGTGAAATGTTCTTGCTCATCACCAACCTGCTGAGATTTCATCTAATCAGGCACACTAAGGGAGTGTAGATTTTGTTGAATCATATCACTTTTCAAATGGAGAAGCAAGTCAATAGGTGGTTGCTAGCTCATGAAGGGAAACTATGGCAGCAAGAAAATAATGTTGTTTCTAATTGTGCACTTTGCTCAGCTGAGTGAATGTCCAAATAGCTGAAACATTATTTTAGTCTGGAAGTTCTATCCAAAGCTTCTCTGAAACTCTTGAAATTTTGACAGAAATTCTAATTAATAGATATTTTGATCTGAATCTTTTTGACAAACACTTTTCCAACTTGGTTAAAACAACAGAAAGAACACTAGTTCTTTTGATACCCATCTTAATAGCTGGGAGTGGTGAAATAAAAATATTATTTAATCATTTTAGACCCTTAAAGAAGTTTGACTTCAGTGTAAGATCCAAAATTGTAAAGGTTAAACAGGAGATTGTGTGTGAGTCCCAACTCATTGTGATGAAGTGCCATGGTTCTACTTAGTGATGTAAAACTGGAACTGGGTAAACTGTATTTCTTTCCTCATAAGCAATGGATCCATGCAAGTAAAACATACAGATTTCTTGGGGGAGGGCTGAGAGGGGAAAGAACAGACCATGAGTTTGGGAAAGCTAAGCCAGCACTCGATAATGAAAAAACTACTGGAGGACAACTTGTCAGCAGGTGTCCTCCCATGGCTGGCAATGGCTATACTGAAGAGCTCTGAGTTTTCCCCTAGTTGCCTGTCAGCTGTAGGAGCAGTTATATTTTAAATGTATTTTGGGAAATCCTACCCCAAACCCACCATTTATGGCAGCAGCCCATATATTTATCTTTGAAGATGGGTCCTTAAGGTTCTTAAAAATATCTTGGAGTCTTTGGGGATACCTGTAAATGTTGTAACTTTTGTGGTGATCCCTTTCTGACACCCTATGAGCAATAACCTGAAATGAAGGTGCAGAGAATCTGCATTTTGAGGTGTCCTAAGAAGAGAGGGTGCTCTACCTCTGTCTTTGCACAAGTGTCCCCAGCTCTGGTGTGGGTCAATAGGTTTTTATCAGTGTCCCTCCATAACCTCTTGGCCACTTCTGCTTGAGTCACCACAGCTCCTCGAAGCTAGCTTTATGTCACTTCAGCTCTGCTCGTCATCTGCACAGGCACTGATCCACTCCTAATCTCAGCAAGATCCCACCGATGTTTCCCACTTTTAACACTGTAACAAGAACAAAGGCTGTGCAGAAGGGCTATCCTGGCTGGATGAAAACCCCTTTCTCACCCACACCTTCCCACAAACACAGCCTGCCACATTTCACAAGGTAACCTCTTCAAGTGAGGTACATTTGATATTTTTCTCCTTATTTATTACCAAAGAGGGACAATACTATGCAGTTAAGTCCAATTTTCAGGTCACAAAGCATAAGGAAAGGAAAAAAGTGCATCTGTACATCCTGACATATAACTACTCCATGTAAATAGTGAGAAATAGAAATACAGAAACATTTTTAAGATATTTGCAGTCATCTGTAATATTGCATCCATACAGCAGATGTAAATCAGCCTGTGTTTCAGAAAAACTTGCTATTTTGTCTTATGTTTGATTCTTGATTCCTTCGCTTGCTCTGTACTTTTGATTAAAGGTGGTTTTTTTTCTCACAATTCTTTCACAAAATTATTTCCCACTCTCCTGAGCTGAAAATAGTGCCAAAAGTCATAAGATTTGGAGTTTGTCCATCACATTTCATAAACACATTTTTGGATGAAATTTCAGTTGACTTACCTCTTTTTCATAAGCAGATTAAGCTTGCAGCTAAAAAGGTAAAGTATTTTTTTTTTCCATGGGAAGTGCCCATTGCTGAGAGAAAGTGCCAATATTTCACAGAAGAACAGAAAGCCTGGAAGTGAAGATATTTTGATGAGGGTCAATACTGTGTTTTCACAGACTTTCCTCATACCTCCCCTTCTCCTCTAGAAGCCAGGCAGTTTAGCTAAACACAAGGTCCCCTTTGCAGTCATCTCTGGTGTTGAAGGTACAACCCAAACCTCCACAGCTGAGGGGGTCCATGATACCCTCTGGGCTACTGAAGATGATCCCATGCAAGAGCCCAGAAACAGGGAGCGAAGCCAGTCTGTTACAACGCACATCTGATACCGCGCTGCAAGTTCACTGTCAAATATTCACTTTTTTTTTTTTTTTAAACAGGCAAAAGTCTTCCTTTTCTGAAGAAAATGTCAACAGTGATAACAGTATAGAGAAGAACCTCTGCTTTCTGATGAGCTTAGTAATTATGAGCTTTGTAATTATGACCACATGCCATGGAGGCCCTAAAGAAGGGAAATGGTGTCCCTCCTTTCCACTTTTGAGGTATTTTAGATCCATGACACACTTCTACAAGTAATGATGGTAGAGTATAAATTTCTCTGGTTGAAAGTAGGTTAATATGCCACTGACGTTGCTGGTCTGTCTTTTGCTGGTGATAAAGACATTCTTCATTTTCCTTAATGTCACTCTATGAGAGATAATATGCTGCTATTGCTGGTCACTGTACCACCAAGCATGGTACCTCTGAAGAGATACATTAAATATCCTTATTTTTTCCAAGGGTGATATAGCTGAAAACAACTTTCTATATATCAGCTGTTGACTCTTGTGGGATTATGGCAAGCAGTGATAGATTTTAACATTCAGTGGGCCAAGCTGAGAAGTAAATTTATGCTGGTGAACTTATACTGCGAAAATTCAAAGAAGTGAGACATTACTCACTCCTAGTTTGGCCCAGTAATATTAGACTATTATTCAAAAAAGGCAAAAATGTATGTCTATGCTGGGGTATCATGACAAATTAGAAGGCAGGCATTGCATTTGGGAGTGCTTATTATTTTTCCTTCTAGCCAGTTCCAAAGTCTTTGTACTTTATTCTAAGAATCACAATCAAACTTTACTCCTCTCAATTCCTTCCCAAATGATTCTTCACTACAGAAATACAAGATACATTTTTCAGTTTTGTTTTAGGCTGACAAGTTCTTTTTGCTCTTGACAACTGATGACACATATAATAACAACAACAAATCTCTAAGACAATTCTCCCACACTCCCTGTTTTGTTGACCAGCCCTTGAGGAATACAGGAGAAGAGTCAAGAATATAAAGTGGTTTGGCCACACAGCAGCAACCCTGGACCCATTTGCTTCTGAGCCTGTTTTTCAGTGTGCCTCTCGTGGGGGCCCTGCAAGCAAGCCCTGCAATACCAAGACAGACTCTCTCCAAACCTAATATTTAATTTACACAGTGTGTCCAGTCTACATGGACCTTGGAAAACAGAGGTATCATGGAAAAGGAGACTTTAATGACAGTCTCCTTTTGGGGGAAAAAAAGGAACATGAAGACTTCCACTTATTGTCTGGAGAATTCTACCTAGAGGAAGTAGTGAAAAATAATTAATAAGTCCTTTTGTGCCCAGAGTTACTTTTTATAAATTTTATAAGTGTTATAAGTGTTATTTATGGCTCCCTCCTCTCTGACTGCTGTATTTATTTGCACTGGGTCTTTCAGCTGGCACTGTTTGCTATCTTGCTTGAGGTTATATCAACAGTCTGATAAAGAAATACATGCCACTAAGTGTCAATGCCCCTTCTTGGCAACATATTCAGGTTTCCTTAGGATCAAGTCATCCCACAAACTTTAGTTGCTATTACTCTGGGCAAAGTTTAAAGAGATCTGCCATTGCACTAAAAAAGGCTCTAACACAGAACTAAATGACACCACCAGAAATGTTGCTGAAAGCAGAAAATGAAAGAATGTGCTCTGTGGTATATCTTCCTTGTTAAAGATGGAGAGCATCCGAAGTGAGGATTTTTATTCTTGGCAAAAAAGGACCATAGACTGTTCTGTTAAAAATTCCGTACACCTTAACTTTTCAGTCTGCAGCCTGTTAAGAGTTCTGGGTAGTGTAGTCTAAAATGTAAAGGCTTCAACAAACTTTAAAACACCTCACAGAGACCATTGAAAATATTACTTACAAAAAAATACCATATAAAGGGGCTAAAAGAGAAGGTGCATCCTGTGCAGCAGCTGTTGGGTATCACACAAAACTCTGCTGGCTTATACTGACAAAGGTAGTACAAGGTAGTACAAGACCTCATACAGAATACAACAGATATAAGAGCCCATTCAGGTTTCTTCTTGATGGGTTCCTCAGGATGCAAGCTAAGGTTCACATTTGCAATCACTTTTAAAAATCATGGATGTAGATAAATTATAGTAAACAAAATTTTAAAGAAAAATTTAAAAAAAAATCTATTTTCCTGACACCTATTTCTTCCCACATTAAAGATATTTTTAAAGATTTGAATGGTTTTCATGATGGCTTTTACAAGATCCCAGACAAACATTGTTATAAACCTCAGTTGAAATCCTCTGCTTTCCAGGTAACTTCAGATTGCTTATGAATGTAAATTGCAAAGGTCTGGGACAAAGATTATATTAACAGTTATTATAAGTTTTATTTCATGATGTGTCAATGCCCTCAGATTTTTTTAAGTGACAAAAAAAATAGTTTAAAGAGCGGTGGCACTGTCATTTTATACTAAATATCTGCAACAGGTTTAGCAGCTGAAACTCATGGGATTATCCAGCTTTACAATCCCTGCTGAGTAAGCTGAGCTAGAAGAAGGCTTTGTTTCTGATGGAAAAGGTGCCACCATAGCCCTGCAAATCAAACACATTAGGATTTACGTTCTTGCCTCTGAGCTAAATGGTCACTTGCTGCACTATATAAACAGCAAGGAAAATACTTTTTTGGCAGATGCCCTGACCTGCATGAGTGGAAAGCTACATAAAAGCTTCTGAGAAAGGCCCGATTAAAGCTGATCACAGAGAAATTTTCCCTTGGAGACTGTTGGTGTCAGCAGTTTTGGATAATCTCTGTCATATTAGTGGCATTTGTATTGTATTAGCGATTTGCATAGTTTAATACAACATTAAAAATGCTAGCACAATGTGAGTGGCTATTGTTCTATACCTGACATCTCTATCTTGCAATGGGCTTTTAAAAACCATTAACAGAAAAAGTTAATATTAGAAAAATTATTCTGATAAATAAAGCAGGGGTAAAAAAAATGGGGAGTTTTAAAAAGAGCACCAAAACCAAGGAAGACACAGATATATTTAGGAAAAAAAAAAAAAAAGAAACTTTTTTATTGTTGAGTGGTACATAGGAGCACAGGCTTTTGTCAAATTGTCTGCTGATTTCTTTCACTCTTCCCAGAGCTCATAAAAGTCTATGCAATATGACCTGAGTTATGAAATGGAACATACACTTATTAAATTTGTAGCTGACATGAAGCTAGGAAGGACTGCAAGTAAATTGGAGGGTAGGATTCAAATTCAAAAATCATCTTGACAGGTTGGAAGAATGGGCTGAAAAGAACAAGGTGAAATCCAATAGAGACAAATGCAACTTTCAGGCAGGAGTTCTCAACTGTGGGAACTGAAAATAGGGAACAACTGGCCAGGTAGCTGTTCTGCAGCTAAACAGAAGGGCTTATTGTGAACCACAGGTGGTGGTCAGGTCTTCCCCAGGCATGTCCCAGGTTTGCTTTCAGGCAATAACCTTCTAGAAAGTTGCAGGCCAGATGGAGAGTATTCCAGAGACATGATAACATTCAGAAATCAAGGAAACATGACCCCAGGATCAAAGGGGCTTAAAGAAGAGGAGGATGAGAGTCATGAATGCAGTTTTAAAATGTGTATAAGGTTGTTGTGAAGGGATGAGGAGGAACATCTGGTGCTCACAGCCACGGAGCATGGGACAAGAAGCTAGAGGTTTAAATTACAAGAAGAAAAATGCAAGTCAGACTTCATGGAAAGTACTGCAAATGTAGGGATAGAAAATCAATATAAAGGTTTTACAGACAAAGGCCAGAGGATCTCTAACATTAGAGGTCTTTAAGGACATCATACTGTTACAAAACAGCCTGTCCTAACAGATACTTCTCAGGAATGACTATTCTGGGGAAATGGACTAAATGTCCTCCTGATACCATTCACAGTTGTATGCTTCCATGGGTCTATGAATTACAAGAGACCATGCATCTATTAATGACTGGATAATGCCGCATTACTTTAAGGGAAGGGCAGCATGTCTCAAGTTTCAGGAAAGCAAATATTTATCAGTAACTTTTGAAAGATGCACAATTATTTAGAAGTACATAACACCAGAGTTTCTCATATCTTTTCATCACTGTCTCTGCAGTCTTTCCTTTTGTGAAAATAACCCAGTTTCTTAGTCTCTTGGTATCAATCTTCTATCTTTTAAATAGCTATAACTCAGTTCTATCATGAGGCTTCATTGATGAATGCTTATACTGCATACAAAAAATCCTGGATGAAAGAGGATATAAAACTGCAAGTAACTATCCCTTATTTATTATTACCATGGTTCAATAAGTGCTGGTTAGTTCCAGTTTTGTTAAGTAACACTGTTTCCTTTATGTTAAGAATATAAATTTTGGACGAAATTGCAAACCAAATCCAACACTTTTTGATCTTTAGAACAAAAATGTTCCCAGCACTATGATTTCCAGGCTGCTGCATGAAACACTTTGTTTGCAAGGATTAGCAGCATGCAGACCAAAGCGCTGGAGATCCCTGACCTCTGCAGTGATGGAGCTATAACTCCTTACTTGTCAGCTGCCTCCTCTCCTGTAACAACCTTCTACCCACAGCAAACACGTGCCACAGTGCACATTTGAGCAGCTGTGACCTGTACTGGAGGTCAGCTGCATTCCCAGGAGCTCCCAACCCATGAGAATTAAAAGGCAGTGTGATCTCGTCCTCCCCACCTTACAGTGGGGTCTCATGAGCCCCAGCATCACCCCATCATTCTGCTATCCAGCAGATCTCTGCATTGCACACCTGTTCTTGACACTAGTATTTTGTCACCTACAAGAGTTGCATTCACTCCATAGATTCAAGTGCAGTCATGACCGTGACACAGATAAAACTGTTTATTTTCTTTATCTGTCAGTCTTAAGGCTGTAAAAGTGCTTGGAGTTTGTATTATATATGATGCAGAGCATTTAGTTACTTTTGTGGTATTTATAGCAAGAAAAGCTTTATCTTTAGAGGAAACTAAACCAGATAAAAATCTAAGGCTCCAAGCTGACACCTGTGTGCTTTGACACAGAATAAAGTGATGATTTGGCCTTCCTGGGGCTGAAACCTAGAGTGCTGAGGTAGGTTCCTCAGCTCCTTATGCAATGTTTAGGATGAATAAATTACATTATGGAAGTCTTTAAAATAATCTGCACTTCCTGCAAGGAAAATCCCTAAGGCCATTGAACAGGTATTTGCCTATAACAACATAGCTGTGAATACAGTCATCTCCTAAATACAGCCCTTTTCAGGTGCCTGCATCTATTCAGAATTCATTGAAGCAGAGAGCCTGTGACCTTTCCTAAAAGAAGCTGAATGGAAATGGCTTACTGTTTTATTTTCTGAGTATGGGTAGTGACAATATTCCCCTTTTCGTTGGTTGCCTCAGGGCAGTCCAGTACTGATGTGCAAGTAAGGCAGTTGCTAAACTGTTCTCAACAAAACCTGCTAGTGATACCAAGGCAGCACAAGGTGACCTCCTCTTCCATCCCGCAACACAGAGCACAACTACTTCCAGCCTCTTTCACCTGAAGACATGGCTCTGTCTTACTCCTGCAGTCTTAGAGGAGCCTCTCTGAGCAAGGTGCCTGCCTAAAGCTGGCTTTGGCTCCACCATACTTCAGAGTTGTTAATACAAACAATATGCAATAAGATTAGCTGGTTAAAAGCAGGATGATTGCTTTTCAATAGAGTGGAGAGACTGAGGCCACTGTTCCCCTAGCCAGCCTCTTGCATAACATTCTTGCTGATAATGTATCTGTTGAATTTACTGATACTAGTCAGAGGGTAAGTAGCCCAGATTCGGTCTCCATGTCCATCACTTCCATAAGTTTTGGGTTAAAACATCCTCTAAGATGGAGGTGTCTTCTGCATTTTTTGTTCAGGTGTGCAGAAAAATATTCAAAACTTAGTCAAAATATAGGGTGCATTTTCAGTGGAATTCAAATTGATATGCCTGTAGCCAGATCCTTGGTGAAGAAATACATACATTTAGTTTCTGGACCATGATGAATTTAGTTATGATAGGTGTGCCATGTCACAGAACTGTCACGACTAAGGTGCTTCTGGGCATGGGCTCAGGAAAGCTCCTGATGCCTGGCAGAAGGCATGTGGGTGTCCATGGAGTCCAATTGCCTTCAGGGATAAGTAACAACTGAAGAGAGGACTCTCTTCACAGTTTTGTCACACAGATATTTGTGTTAGACCTACACCTGATTTTATGTATCCTAATCTTTATTGAATCTGCCCCTAGTAGCTTATACTTAATTAACTTTATTTATCAAACTGGGAAATCAAGGCAAAGGTGGGTAAGCAGCTTTCCCAAAGCCAGTGTATTTAGGCAACCAGCTCCCCAAGTCAGTCAGAGCCAAGCAAGAATCATTTGATTTAGGTTTCTCATTTAAGGATTTAAGTCTAAAGAACTTGGCCTAAAGAAACTAAGGAACAAAGCTTGGAATAATCAAGAAGCTCTTGACCCCTGGCCCAGCATCCTGATACCCTGCTGGTAGCACTGCTTGTGTCCCTGCAAGGAAGAATGAAGATCACTCCAGTGGAACGTTTGTGGGAATTTGAGCTATTAGAGTGCACTCACTGTTTAATTTCTAGGAGCAGGCACTGAAATTAAAACACAAACAAAAAACTACCCTTACTCGTGTGATTCTTGTGACAAAGTAATTGGTCCCCCATGGTCTTCCTTACATGAATTGCACATGACAGTACCAACACACACAAATTAAGTAGATGCTTGGCATTTCCTCTTTCAGGAAATTATTTTTTTCATAAGTTATTATAAAGCATTTTATTGAATCAACCCTTAAATATCTTCCCTGTAGTGCCCTGGCCCTTGTCACTTTCTTTCACCTGAGCACCTTGCTCTTAACCCATGAATAATGAAACTGAGCAATTACATCCAAGTAATGCCTCCTGCTGCAGAGCCCCGAAACTAATCTGATGGAGCTTTTCTCCCTGACTTTGGAAATTCTGGGCACCCCTGACGGGAAGAAGGTGATACTTGCCCTTAGTAATCTGGGTAAAAGGCACAGTGAACATTTCACAGTATTCCAGTTGCTCACTTTGCTTAACCTCATAAATATTTTATAGTAGCCTAATGGGGTGCAAAAAACAGAATTTCCAATTTTTTTACCCACTGCTATTGTAGTCACTAATGAGGAAATGTCAGCATTTATTTATGGCACCACAACACTATATGGTTCCTTCATGAGCTGTGTAATTCTGATACTTTTCACCTCATCTAAAAACTTGTTTCAAAGAGACCTTGGGTAAATTTTGCAGAACTGCAGTTGTGAACACAGAGGTGAATCTACTGACACAGCTACAGCAGATGCTTTTACTACTGTTCATTAACTTTAGCTTTGCTGCCACAAGAATTATATAAAGAACATAAAGGAAATTAAAAAAAAAAAAAAAAAGATGACTCATGCAATTTGATTTCTGCTGTGTCATTTCCCACAGTTTTGCTCTTTGTACCTTAACAGGCTGGCAATCAAACAGACTATTGAGGTCACAGTACAGAAATGAATGGCAGGGGTTCAAAGTTGAAAATGCAATTATCTTTTCCACTGCCAAATAGAATTACAAGAGTAACATCACTGAGGCTATAACAGAAAACTCCTTCCAGCTTTTATTCTGGTTTGATTTGGCAAAGATGTTCTCCTCTTTCTTTTCCCTTTCCCCTTTCCCCTTCCCCCTCCTCTTCCCCTTCCATTTCCCTTTCCCTTTTTCTCAACTTTGTGGTGAGGTTTAGACACATTTATTTCAGAAAAGGGATATATTTCATGTGTTCTCTTTGAAACCTATTAATCCCTCATTTTATCTTCTTGTCACATGGTGTACTTGAATCTTCAGATATTTCTTTTCTTTGGTTTTAAGGATATTCACTTCATCTAAAACCACAGTAAAACCTTCTGTTTTACAGGATAAAAGATCAAACATGGTAAAATCAGCAATTAAGGAAACCTATTTTTTTTCCTTTCTTCTACAATGTATGAGTTTGGGGAGGGGAGGAAGTTGTAAAATGGGCGAATGAAAATATAAATCCTTATTCATCCAATATTCATCTATATGCAGTAGAGCTACCCAGCAAGTGCTTGGTTGTACCTGAATAACAGGGCAGTCATTTGCCCATTCACCTATCGGATTATCATAAAAGAACGCAAACTGAAACTTGCAGGCGCTTCAGTAAGTGAGATTTGAGTACAGGAAGACTGCAATTGTTTAGGATGATCGAAATAAACAGATGATACAAGAGACGAGGAAAATCTGGGGGGGAATTTACCAGAAAATACATTTCAGCAAAAAGACACTGTTCTTGAATTTAAAATGCACTTGTTCATTACTGTCTTTATGTTGATGAATTTTTTATTATTTTCCTCCCCTGATTTATGTTTTCCTATTTGTTTTTGAGTGAATCTATTTCCAATGCATTTACATTCCTTCAGAAAGTCTCTCTCAAATATTCATTAGTTATTAAATTGCTTTTCCTAGATCAATCAGGTGCTAATTGCACTTATTTTGAAAGACCTCATTCAATGCTGCCTTACCACTGTAACTCCATCATATTTAGTGGAATTATTTCCAGTTTATTCCAGTGAACTTGTAAGGACAAGCAGCCATATGAACTTTTTTGGACCAGGTTCATTAAGGAATGTGAGCGCTTATGTGTCAGATGTTACAAAATATAAATTTTAGGCATAACATTCAATTTGGAATGCAGGTGTTAGGACATAACTCTTTATATGAGCACATGAAAAACTGCTTGAGAAGAATGATCCATAAAAAAGTTTATATTGGATTGGAAGATGTTTTAATAAGAAACACTAAGCACAGAAACATCTAAAACCTCAGCTTAACTTTGAAGCTTCGACTTGTCAATTAAATAAGGATACAGAACCTGGAGTTCTCTCTTACAGAACCTGAGGATGCAGAACTTGAAATAATCTCAAATGTCTTAAAATGCAGCTATTAGACAAAGATTTTTTACATAGAATCCCTTTTTACAACAGCCCAGTAATTAGAGTATGAGTCTCATGAAGACCTTCATTGAGTTCCTTTCTCCACTAGAAAATTCAAATCAAAATTCACATACTAGAAATTGTGTGAACCACAAATTGTTTATCTTTCAATAAAGAATATTTAAGATATTAGAGAAATTGTAAATGTATATTTCAACATATACTTCAAAATGTTCACATTTAGAACAATCATCTTAATGATCTTATTAGCAACAGGAAAAAATTCCTTAGGAATTTGAACATCAAAAGCTGTGGAACACCTCTCAGGGTCACAGACTGACACAGTCCTGTAAGATTAACAGTGCTCATTTAAAACATTTGTGCTTTCACAGATATTGCTATCAGCTGCACACTCAGTGCCATTGAATTTCAAAACTTTATGTTCAGTTAAATCATTTGCAATCACCTTGGTTTTAACTGTACTGCTGCCTGTGTGGCAGAATAGAGACATATCAAATAAATCACCATATCTTTCCTTTCAATCATTGCTCTCAGGTTCTTAGGGGACACACAGATGGAAAATGAACAAGTAAAAGGAAAGAAGGAGAAATAAAAAATTCAGGTCTGTTAACACTCATAAATCCCCAGGCTTTTCTACAGATTAAAGGCTCAGGCTAAGGGGATAAAGTTAATCTTAAATTTAAGACAAGTCACTTTTCTTTTCCACATCACAGTACTTTTTTTTTGTAGCAATAAATAAACATTTTTTCATTTGTTCTAAAAATTTTCTATGTTGAGTGATCTTTGCAGAACATTTGTTGAAAATCTTTTAAAGCTATTCTCAAATTCATAGTACAAGTCCATGCTCCAGAATACTCAGAACCACACAACATGGTATGATAGTCAGAAGACAGACAGATAAAGAAATTAATTATTTAAAAGGAACAAGCATTTACTATTGCTGCTCTAACTTCAGCAAAGTCAGATGTGAAGTAGCTGTAATATAGATTGCATGGACCATCAAATTTCTGATGGGTGAGCAAAACTTAATAAACTGAGAAAGCTAGTTATAACCTTCAACGCACTTGGTATAAAAAATCTTCAGTGAATCAAAATATGAATAATTGAGTTAATTTGTGGACATGGAAGATACTTAGGAGAACATTTCATTTCTTGATACAGCTTTCCTTTTTTTCACGTGTGGCTGTTAAAGTTATCTTACCCGTAATGCAAAACACTTTGCTCATTATATTTAAATTTACCTCCTCTAGAAGTATTTAAATTAGATATTAGTTTGGACTGAAAAATGCATATCTAAGTTTTGAACTACCTTACAGATCTAATTTTATGTTTCAATTTCATTTCCCAAAAGCCTGGGAGTGTTAAGTTCTGTGACATTAGTGTTAACGTATCTGCAGACTTTTCACACCAGGGAATTTTAGGAAAAAAATCCCGGTTGTTTTAGCATTGGTTCAGCTGTGTCAATGGGAACTTAATGATTTGATCATCTTTCAAGTTTTAATGTGGAATTGAACTATGTAAATCCATGTTCATTAAAATGTTTTTTCCAGTTCAAAAATTAAATGCCTTGATGATTAGCAGGTATTCAAATACCTTCATTAAAATTACCTAAAACTCCCAAATATTTTATCAGATAACCCAGACACCTTCATAAGGAAATACTGATGTTTTCCTCATGAGACTGTTATTTTTATGACTTCACAGTTTGCCATTTGGTTCCATCCTCCTCTATGATGCGTCATAGTTTTTCAAAGAAGTGTTTCATGATAGAACTTCTTGGGAACAAAGAATTACCACAGATAATGTGGGTAATGGAGAATGCAGATGTGTCTATAATTTCCCAAGCCTTCTAGGGCTTTGAAGAGGGGACATTTGACTTTTTGGCACCCCTTCCTCCATATAAATCAGAAAACATGGAAATACCTCTACTGAAACATTTTTGATGGCTAATTTTCAGCCACCTGTAAAGTCTCTACTCTGTATTCTAACACAGCTGAAACAATGATATTATGGGTGGGTTCTTTTTTTCACAATTTTTTTCACATACCCAAAACCAGTGATATAAACTATATCTGAAAACACTTTACAGCATTAAATAATGCAGGCTCACAGCTGCTTCCTTTTTAAACCCAGCCTCACTGTGCAGCTTTACAGCAAGAAAACAAGAAAGAACAGCCATGTTTTGAAATATTATTTCCCAAACTACATTGAGTGGATCAAATGGATGAGTCAAGAAAGGTGACCTGGAAGCTCAGGAGCTTCAAGGCTCCATCCTGGTGTTGCTCTGCAATCACATGAAGCCAAAAAGTCTTGACATGGGTCTGTTGTATTCACTGCTGGAAATCTCTCTGTTCAGCGCATCATAATGTGAACCTCAGCAAAGCAACAGCCACTTATGGGAGCCTCGTGATTATATTGCTCTGCGCAATGGTAACATAGCCTGGGAGGCTGACACTGGAAAACCAGAAGCCACTGACTATGTACCCCATTTGAATATCAGTGTGATATTTTGTCTTCTCACTGTGCATGCACACAGAGGTCCCGACTGACAAAACAGAACAAAACTAAATTAAATACTAAGTAAGCAAGTTGTGCTGTAGGTCAGGGATGCATTTTCCTTCAGGACAGCCCTTCTCTAGGTTTTTACATCCCAGAATATGCTCGTTGGTTGCAATGAAATGCCACAATAAGGACAATCCTAAACAATGTAGTGGATGCGGACTAATCAATACATGGCAACTTCATGCTGAGAGTCCCTGGCTATATTCTTACACTGACGTTCTCTGTAAAAGATGTCTGAAGATTAATTCTTTTCCTCCATGTTTCTCTTAATGTAGGGAGTTGTGTATCCAGGCCAAAATCAATCAGCCTTGAGAGACAAATGGATCAAAGGACAGTACACTAACAGGAGACTCAAGGGAAAATGTGCCTGTTGCCTTTGATGTTAGCTTGCTCTGCCACTTTGAGAAAGGTGATGCATATGCAATTTGTCCATTTTCAAAACACTTGTCCAAATAAATGTTTTCTCTAAGTGTGAGTAGTTCCCTAAACTGCAACTGAGCATCTTGAAGTTAAACATATTTGCTGGAGGGTATGGGTCTTAGACTGATTGCAAAATGCTTGTATTGTTTAATTCTTCATGTAGTTAGTGCACATTGTTGTATCCTGAATAAGGTAACAAATAACAAACTAATAAAATAAAACCACATCTAAGACTCAGCAAAGTGACAAATCCTTACTTTAATGACCATCCCATTCCATGCCAGCAGAGTGACATTGATAAGGTTTTTTTTAGGTCTAATGGGCATATCCAGACTCCTGCCAAACATGTTGCATACCAGATGAGCTGCTGCCAGGTTATAAACTTAGAAGGACTTATCCAGAAGAATAAATAGAAGAGTTTGTTCTCAGGGTACAATTTATACATTTATTAACAGCTTCATTGCTACCTTACATCAGTCAAAGAGCACCTTCAGCACTGTCCAAACCTCAGAGATGGATCCAAAAGTCCCTGATTACATAAGGGTTTAATTTTGACCTCAGGTGGCTCTGGACAACCTCTGTGTTCTGTTCTGGATCTAACAAAACATCAGGGTTTTGCTAGGAAAAGGCCTCATTCATGAGCACAGGGAACAAGCCACAATATAGTCTGACAAAACAAAAGGGGAGAAATGCAGTTTTCTGTGACAACGTGAATTAGAATTTAATTAGAGATATAAAATATAATGCAAAAACCAATAACTTGTTGGATGTGGAACAGCTTGGGAAAACTTTTAAGAACATGTATCCTACTCCATGCTTCCATTCTCTCCTTACTAGAGACATCTTTATTAATCAAGACTATAAAGTACTCAGACAACAATTAACAGTCAATGACACAAATGATAACCATGAATGTAAGACTCAAAGAAGCTGCCAGAAGTTGTAAAGTGTAACTTTGCAAAGAATATCTTATAAAATACATGTAGTTCAAAATGTAATACATTTTGAGTCAGCCTCAAAGTATTTTCAGGAAAGAAAAAATTTGAAATAAAATATTTTATATTAAACATTTTTTTTTTTTTTACATGTAGCCCCGTATGTTTCTGTCAATTCATAAATAAATAAATAAATTCAATGACCATTTTGAGCTTTTTAAACCACTCCTAAAAATGGTTTTGAAAAAAAAAAATGAGAAGTTTGCTTGGTCAAATATGTTGATTGTTTAGCATGTTAATATGTTGAAAGTCTAAAGCATTTTCTGGTATACGCTTTACAGCAAAACAGACTCGAATTTACAAAACAGTTTGGTTTCATCAGATCTTCAATTTTCAGTGAAAAATGTTTTGAACAAGTAATATCACTCTACTTCATCCAGAAGCATCAGTATATATAACTGATATGGAAGCTACATAATCAGTTTCACATCAAATCAGGTTTTTATGAGGTAGGCCTTTTAAAGAAATATATTTAGGAGGTATTCACTGATGTCTTATAAACCTATCTGCTTTAAGTGATGTTTTTATGTATTTCTGTCCTCTGGATAACTCTTCACTAACCCTGTTGATCTTCTCAGGGCTATCATAAATATTCTTTCATAAAGTACACACTTTTCTATAGTATATGCTATTCTTTATATATGTAAAGGCTATATCAATTCTACTATTTAGCAGTCAAAAAACTAGGTGGGAGATACTGCTTTGATACTACTCCCCTGTGTGATTTGGAGCAAATTACCCTGCAATGCTGCTTTTCTGCTTAGAATGTCAGATCTTTGAGAAGAAATTGTCTTTCACGTTGTATTTATATATTGCCTCTCAGCTGAGACCTCCAGATGCTACTATAATACAAAGATTAAATAGCAGTACTATCTGTTAAATAATGAATCATGAAAGCATGCCGATGAGACATCCATTTGGGATGACGAGTCTAAGCAGTGAGATTAAATAACTTTCCCAAGGTCATATGGTTCATTATTGCCAGAGAAAGGATCACGAGTGTGAGAACCTTGTGCTCAGAACAGGGGCACATTTGAGGACTCCCCATGGCCTTGCAGGCTTTCTGCTGGGGTAACACACACTTGCTGTGCTTGATCAGTCATCTAGCAAAGCGGCTCTGAAGACAGTGGCAACTTTCAGCCAAGGGGGAAGGTAGTGGGATCTAGCGGTCATCTGAGAAGCACACATGTAGAATTGGGCCTCCACTCTACAAATGAAAATCTAGACTAGAAATATAGAGAAAGCGGTATTGTAGGCTACTTCTATGCTAATATATGTGCTAGGGAGCATTCCTGGGCACAGGGTGTCCATTGTGTACCTCCAGAACAGCCCCCAGCTGTACCTGGCCAAGGCTGACCAGCAGGCTCCCAGAAATTTCTTGGCCGAGGTTCATGAGCTACCACGGGTCAGGAGCCAGTCCCAGTTCACAGTGTGCCTACTGGCAAGCACCCAGTCCTGGAGGGTAGGAGAGGTACGTGTAAAGACACACGCCACCTCATCTCAGACGAGCCCAATGGCAGAGATCTGTCCCAGGCATGCTAAATCTTCTTGTTCAGCTGCTAGCACTAACAAAAACGTTGAGGTCAGTCCTGCATTTATGACACTTTGAAGGTCAGGCCATGTTTGGCTGCAAAGGGTTTTCCTTTTTACGTTCATTCTGCTGGTCGGAGGATTGCTACTCCATCTCCGTCCAGTTTACCTTCAACAGCTCTTGAAGACCTCTTAGGACCAGAAAGGGGCTACTTGTATCTCCAGGACAGAACTGGCCGTCCTGCTAACGATGCACAGTGGCACGCCATGGTAAATCGAGCCGACCTTAGCTGCGCGATGCTCCTCCAAGCAAGTGCTCGCGTGTGCTCGGACCGCTGTCAACCTCGGGCAGTTGCTTGGCAACACCAGCAACTTCGATATTCGCTCGCCGGGCCTTAGGTAATAAGCTCGCCAATGAGGTTCCAGCTAGCTAATTTCCTTTGCATTTGCAGCAGAGGATAAAGCAAATCTGCAGTATCTTCGTGATATTGCTAAACTACCGCCTGAAGACATTCTTTTGTTACAAATTGAATTCCTCTGTTTCAGCTGACAGGTCCTTTACCCCTAGTCAGCTCTTTCGTGTTTGGGAATAAACAGTGAGCAGCTGAGGAGCTGCTGTTTCTATTTGCACATCAGCATACCAAACAGTGTGCTATCTCATAATCGGGGACTGCACACCTGACGTTGCACAGGATGCAAACCACAGCCAGTGTTTGCTGGACAAAGACAAGCAGTGCAGGAGGATAAGTAACTGCCACTTTTCCTGACTGAGATGACGATATTGTTGGAAAGGGTGAGACTCTGAGATTTACAAGACATCTCCACCTAATAAACAAAAGATTGAGTGTGGGCTGGCATACACTCCTCTCCTCTCCCTTCTCATAGAAAATTATATGGAGTGGAAGAAATTCTTGTAACCTACTATATCTCTTAATAAGTAAGGCATCTAGCCTGAGTTACTTTGGACACCTTCATAAGTCAGTGGTTGAGATGGATGGAGTGCCTTAGGGTGGAGGAGCCTGTCTGTCATTCCTGGCCACAGAGGTAGGCTAAATGAGGACTTGTGACTGGACACCTAACCTTGAATAGCTAACGTCAGTCACGTTTAATTTCATCCAAATTTCTGTAGGTAATGTATCAGTCTTTGGTTGTGCCAAACAAGCTTTTTTTTCAGAGAAAGGTCAGAGGAGAAAGAGAGAGAGTAAAACCTTCTGAGCTTTCTGTTACCTGTTGCTGATTTTATGACTCTGGTATAAACAGATATCTGGAGTTCTGGGGGACAGTGTATTTAAATTGGGTCAAATGGATCAACATTGGCTCAAGAGAAGCTGTACTGGAATGTAATACTATCTAGGTATTGTCAAAAAGCCATTTAGGATTTCCCCACTATGAATGCTACCCAGATGAATAAGACAAAGAGTGGTTATAGATTCTAATAGAAGAGGTGGTGAATTTCTACCAGGAATTGTGCCCATCCTGCAGGGTGGAGGCAAGGTGAGCTCCACTCTACTGAGTCTGTAGGTCTCAGAGTGACAGGGTTTCATTTAATTGTCTGAGTTCCTAACAGGCACCCATTCCTGTCCATTATTTAATTCCAAGAAAACATTTGAGGATGCAGGTTGTTGTGTAAATGTCAGATATTATTATTACTAACATTGACATATCATTGTGACAGCTATTTGTTATTCAAACTAATCACAAGAAAAATGTACTGCCCAGGATTTCACTAACTGTGCTTAGCAGTGATTGCCTGCCTCATAAATAAGAGTACCAACACAGGCATAAAAAGCTGGGATGATGAAAAGAAAGCAACATCTTCAAATACTGATTTGGGGGCATGTGTTGCCAACACAGCATTTCTCTCCTGACGTTCAAGCAACATAATTCAAGTCCTGAGAGGTGCTGATCTTGAAAGATGTAGCTATTTGTGAATGAAAGGTACTTCAGAGCTCTGAAATCTTTGATACGCTCTCATTGCAACCCAGAGCAGGAAGACAGTGTGCCCCTCCCAGTGCAGTGTATATCTAAAGAGATTTGTAAAAGAAACAAGTTTCACAGACGGCTCCAGTGGTGGATGACTGAGCATCACAGCTCGTAGCAGATGAAGGGAAATGTCGAGCCCCGTCAGTGCTTTGCTTATGAGAATGGACAGCAACCTGTGTCTGTGCAGCCCAGCAGAAATGAAATGTCATTTAAATCACTTATGTACAGAAATGAGCAATGCTTTCGGCAGCTATTTCCTACCTTTCAAGTACTCCACCACTTTTAGAAACCAAAAACCAGCTTTGACAATGGATTTACAACCAGAGTTCCTAATTGATTCCCAAGCACCCACAGTTGCATTCACATTTGTCTCACATAAAACCTACCCTGAAGAGTATAAGGGTTCAAACACATCTAGTGAGGTTCACTGGGATAGCAAGCAGAATTTATAAGATTTTTAACTTATTAGCCTTGATTTCTGGCAGAAAAAAAAAAAAAAAAAAAAAAAACTTGTTAGGTAGGGCTTGACTTTAATTTAGAAGTGCAAGAAGTGGAAATTATTCCTTACAGAAGCAAAAGGAAGGCAGAAGGAAGGGGAGGAAGAGGTGAGCATAACATTTAGGGTGTTCTTGTTGGTGGAAAACCACCATGATGAGGGGCAGAAGATTTGAGGAAAGGCTGGAAATTAAGGCAAGGACAGTCATTCAAAATCTCAAAGACAAGGACAAAACCACCAAACAACTGCATGAAAGGCAATGCCAGTAGAGAAATTTTATGACTTGATTGATGAGGAAGAGACCATTGTAGTCCTTGCAGTCTGAATGGAAGGGAGTGGCTGAAATTACTCATAACAGTAGCTTTCTATCACTGTTTCTGCAGTTGCCACACTTCACTTTCACTTCAAATGGACTTTACACTTTTTCAGAATGACAATATGAACATCATTTTTTTCCACAGTGATATCACACTCATCACATCAATAAACAATACAGAGTGTCACAAGCCATAAGCATCCTTAGAAATCTACAAACAACTGAAAAATCTAGTTTAATTTACATTATACAATTTGATAATTAATCTACCTTGTTCTTTTATTGATAATAGGACAAAATTTAACTCAGCATAGCATAGCATGTGATAGAAGAATGAGAATCACACAGCATAAAGGCAATTTCTGAAGGCAGTGTAGTAGCACCCATCCTGGGTGCAATATTCTGAATCTTCATCTTGGTTTTGAGAGATGACCAGGTATAAAAAGATAATCCTATTTATCCTTTTTATTTAGTGCTTGCATGTGGCTAGTTTGCACACACACACGAGCCAAGCTCACAGAGTTTAGACCACAAAAAAAAAAACAACAATGGACAATTTCCCCATCCCTGCCTTCTTTTCTCCTGGGAAGGAGAGTCAATTTAAGAGCTGACATAAGGGTTTGACTCTCAGAAGATGCTGGGTGCGCCCCCTGGAAATCACACTCTTCAGGGGTTCTCCCTTGGTGCAACCAAAGACCATACTACAGTCTAACTTCTGCAAGTGTCAATCTGTTGCAGTCCTTTCAACTTTTGATGTCATTCAAGGAGGCAAGTATCATGGTTTCTCCATAGTAACTCTGTAGTCCATCACTCTAGGATCTTTCTGAGTCAGTTAAATTAACAAGAGGTAGAACGTACTGGCTAATAGTACAGTAGGACTTTGTTGGATGAGAGTGGGGACCTTTGCTGTGCTGCACTTCCAGGGTCTTGCCACGGTATTTGCCATTTTGTTTTCATACTCCAGAAGGTGCCTTCTCCCACTTCCACACACTGTCCCTCATTGTTTGACACCAAGAGCTGAAATTATGACTTGAGGCCAGATGCCACCAAATGTTTTACACTCACATTGTCTTGGGATTTCTGTAACCTTAGCAATAAACAAAGTGCTCACATCCCTTATGTGCTACCTCAAATATATGTTAAAAATATACTTACCATGCAGAAGATCATTAATACATGTGTTCAAGCAGTGTGTGAAACATGGAACAACGATGATTATGTAATGGCTCCATTACCCGCACAAATGCAGTGCTACTACAGTAATTCATCATAAGATAACATCTCTGAAATCTAGAGCTGAGATTTCCAGAGCTGTCTAGGGGATTGAGGTACGTATCTACCATTAATGTTAATGTGTTCATGTCCCCTACATAGCTTTAAAAATTTCAACCTATGCTTTGAGAGAAAATAATAAACTAAGTACAAGACAATTTCAAGTCTGGAGGTCACAGATATCACAAGGGATTCATGCTGGCCTTTACCACAGTAAAATATCAAGTAAAGATAATTTCAGGGGAAACTTGATCCAACTCAAATGCAAAATTAAGTAAATACCTTCAAAATTCCTTCTGAAAGGAACTCTGGGGAAAAAAATCATTTCATAATAGATTCACTGCAGAATTTTCATTTATTTTTCTACGTTTCGTTTCATGAGAAGTTTCTTTTTAGATTATTTTTAGCATAGTAATCTTAAAATGGAATAGTACTATTACTGATGTGTGATACGGAGATGTAAAAGTTGAGGTATTTTCTTTTGGGAAATTTTTACATTAATTAGCTAGCATTGATAAAAAGAGCTTTTTTCTGAAGCAAGGTGTCACTTATTTTCACTGCAACAAAATAATACAGCCCTTTTACAGATAAAAAACTAATATAAAAAAAAAGAAAAAAGAAAAAAATGGAACTGATTTTTTAATGAGAAATTTTGGGTCTTTTTTTTTTTTTTCAATATGATGTAAACAAACATAATTTTTTGCCAGTGATTTTTTTCCCCCCAGAGAAATGATTTTATAAAACTAAGGTTTGGAGAAACAACTTCACTGAAGACAAAACCTTTCTTGAGCTGCGTTTGGAACTGGTAGCATTATTTACTATTAAAATATGACATAATTAATGCAGCAGTTATAGAAATGAAAGCGAACCACTAATTTCATTTGTACAGAGACAAATCATGTCACATACAGAGACACATATAGCATTCTTTAAAATAGTAGAATCCCGCATAGCTTTCAGAAATAAAGTGGGAGCTAATTTAGCTATAAAGTAACACCATATTCAAGTGGCAGTTGTGTATTCAGCTCTACTGCCCTCTATCAATGACTTGCAAACAGAGGTGTAAAATGATTTTGTGTCAGTCAGGAATCTCTCCATACTCTTATAACAGGAGAAACTTTTACTTTGGGCACTTTACAGGTGAACATACCATTGAGTAACAAGTAACACAAAAACTAATAGTAAGAAAACAGTTGTTTTACTGGGTATGCTGAGTTAACAATTTTTGAACAATGACAAATTATGGAAAGTCATTGCTCCTTAAACTTCATGTCTAGAAAGACATGCATAAATTCAACATTCCTGCTTCTATTATTCATTTCTATTGTAGCTCGTTAATTGAATGACTTGGTAAATTCAAGTAAATTAAATATCTCATGAAGGATGGGTCATAGTCTGCATTCATCTGCCTTCAGAATAATGATATTGACAAACTGCTGATAAAGATTAAGTTGATAGGTGCCAAAGTGAAAACAAAACAAAACAAAAAAGTTTGTCAGCTGTATGGTAAAGTACTTTGGAGACCTGCAACTCGCTCGTATGCATGAACAATAAAATGTTTCTTGATGATAGTCTGCCTCACAGTTCATTTGCCTGAAAATCTCTTGGCAGCCATCTGGATCAGGTTTAAATAAAATGTAATACTAAACCCTAATCTGACAGTGATAAGCTGGTGACAATGATTATTCATGAGTTTACAAGGAGAGTAGACCTTGAGAGGCAGATGTGAGTCCTTTCTTTCAGGCCCAATTTCAGTCCTTTGAATGTATTGGAACCACTTCAGAACATAAGGTTTGTTTTATATAAAGAAAAAAATGCTACTTTAATTAGCTTGACATCTAATTGCTTCCTAATTGTCAGAAGTTACCCTGAAGAAAAAAAGAAAGAAGAAAAAAATGAATTAATTTCCCAAGGCTTGGTGCACATGCACTCTCACATTAAAAAAAAAAAAAAAAAAGTTGTTTTTGTTAAATTGATGGTCTAAAGTTAATGAAGTGGTTTGGCCTTGTTTCAAGAGGGTAACTCTTCTGAAGCAGGGGGATAACATTTTATTTTTTTATTGAAATAGAAAACTTTGGGAGGGTGTTTCAAAAGCACTTAACTTTGACTGAACTTTGCTCTTATGAATTAATCTTCAAGGCTTGGCCAAAGTAAAAAGCCCTTTATTCCTCATGAGCTTAATCCAAAAGGCTGTTCAAGTCAACAGGCAGTTTTCCACTGATTTCCCTGCATTTTGGATCAAACTTTAAATTTCCTTGGGTTAAGATGGAAATTTAGGGAATGGGTTTTATAGGAAGCACTTTGTTTTAATTTTGCCAATGCTGTAGAGCCTTCACAATTAAAGTTTTGCTTTTCTCTCATTGTGTAATGTTTAATAAGGAAATGTGGTATAGACAGAAAGGAATCATTTAATGTCATCATTCATGCAGGAGAAAACAGCTCATTTACCCTTGCAAATCTATCGTCTGCATCTAGGATCTCCTCCGCTGACTTTCAGCGCTGTTCCACATTTCTACTGCAAGCCAAGCACAGCCACAGAAGCTGTGCCATACTGTGAATGTCTTTTAGAAGCCTGTGCTTGATGTAAGTATAGTGCTTTCTCTTCTCCCTGCTCCCAAAGGAGAAATTTCAATTGCTTCTGAAAATGGAGATACACAGAAAGCTCCAGCCCGAGAACAGTTGCAGCGTTTGCAGACTGTCCTGTTTGACCCCATTGCATTCTAATGCGCAAACTTTATCCCCTGTGGTACAAACTACATGACAAACGGTCCGGACCCTCATGGATAATTCAAGTGCCAGTGGTTCATGGGAGCAATTTCTACTAAACTAGCAGAGGGAACATTCATACTGGTCAGAGAAACCCTCACAGGAAAAAAACTCTTCTCAGACTAGAGGCCATGCACACTGTTATCTAACTCTGAGCATTGGCACTTATTATTATTATTTATTTGTAGTAGAGTGGCATCCAGATGTTCCAGTTAAGGGGCCCACAGTTTCAGGTACTGTGCTAATACAGAGAGAGAAACTCCTTGCCCAAAGATCTTCTTCAAGAAACTCCAAACCTAAACTGATGTTAGCTGTAAAGATAAGGTAATCAGTTTGCTGTCATTCAGCTGGCATAGGATAGTCCCCAGTAGAAACAAAATGACCCCAGTTTCCATCTACTTCCCCACCCACAGTCCTATACTGCTTTTCAGCTACGTTGACCTTTTATTCATTTTCTTATGCTTCTTTTCTCCCTTCCTTCTGCTTATTTTCCTTTTGGACCCAGGAGTAATAGGCAAGAACTAAGCTAAAAGTTCAGAGTCATCAAACATGTATCCAAGGATATTTTCTCAACCATTTGCAGATGTGAGAATAAGGGGTTACAGAGTCCCAGGCACTAAATATTCTCTGGGGCTCCAGGAAAATATGGGAATGTGGCTGGATCCAGGCTGGATATTTTCCTCTGGCAGAGGAAATTATTGTCACACCATGTGGCTAGAAGTAACTACTCTACCCGTTGGAGCTAAAGAGAGACAACAGCCCTTTTGGCCTCCCTAGCAAGTCCATGTATAACGGAGAATTGCTTCTCCCTCTCTATCATCACAGGATGTGGCTTGAGCTATTCAGTTTTAATCTTGCTCTGATTCGTGACGTTGGTATGAGTTCTGCCCTCAGCCCTGTTCAAGTATTAGCAACACTACTGAAACTTCTCTGGGTCTGTCATTTTTTACCTTGGTATTTCCCTTGACCAACTTCTTGTGTTGTTGATCTGCATTGAAGCACTTTCCTTTGCTCCCAAGGACTGAGACTTTGCTTTGTAGTTATAAGATTATTTAGGAATGGCCTGAAGGCTCAGGCAAACCAGAATCAACAGGACATTGAACTTTAGCATCCTAGGAAAGGGAGAAGCCAAAATTAATCTTCAAACCAAGTTTCCTTCTTTAACACAAAAAGCCTAGACAGGGTTAAGTTAGTTAAGTCTAACTAGAGCTCTCTGAAAACCTCCTCTGCACAGCTTGTCATGAACTTGGAAGTCAGTTTGAGAGAAGTTCAACTAGAACCAGCATTCAAAGAAAGCTGGTTTCAATACCACGGACACACATAAAATCATAGTATTCAATTCAACTACAATGAAGCAAGGCTGATAAATATGGGTCAGTCTAAATGGGTTGTGGAGAACTTCCTATACCCACATGACATCTCCCACTTTCACAGACCTTCCATTTCCAAGAGTGCAAGAGTGATGACAGTGCTATCCCTGTTATCTAGACAGGGAAGAAGTAGCTCCTTTCCTTGGTTAAAGAATACAACTTCTGACTTTGGTATCACTTTGGTCTCTTCTCAGATGTATTCCTTAGGATTCTACAAGGGTCCTAGGAAAGATAACAGCTGAGGCAGACATTGCCCATTAGATTTCAGAACTGTTGTAGCGTCTTTTTTAGATGCAGCACATAAATTCCAAAATCAAAAGTAAGTGAAGAACATGCTCCAAAATGGGATGACAGTAAGAACAGGCTGCAGTGGGACATGCAAATACTACAACTATCAGAGACTAATGAAAAAATTATAATTACATCCGTGGTAGAAGACTATATACTTGTAAACTTCAACTTTCCTAGAATTCTTGTGTAAATAACTAGAGAAATTTCCCAAAGCAGAAATAGAGGACACCCTTTTTGCCATGGTGCATGCAGCATTCCCATTATTTAGCCCCAAGCACATTGTGTGCCCTGCAGTGCTTGTCACCAAAGCAGACCTACCTGCCTTAATGCTGTAGCTTTCTCCTAGAGTTACCCATCCACTGTTTGGCAATGACATGCTCTGCCTTGATTTTATCATGAGTCCTCTAGAAAGTTTTTTGTTCTGCCCAGGCACCTGCCATCATCTTCCCCAGCTCAAACAAAAATATCTCCAAAGGCTGAATTAGCTGCAGGGTCACTCTGGGAAAATCATGGAGTATGCATGGACAAAAGGCAGTAGACATCATACAATGTCAAAGTAGAGCTGGCTGCAGGTGATTAAACAAATCTGAGATGTTCTTTTCAAATAGATCCACAGTTAGAAATGACTGCTTTGGAACTGGTTTCACAGGATGCAAATTGGCAAACTGGTTGTAAACCCCAGAGCTGGAAGGTTGAGCAATAGCAGATTCTGACTCATCTTCAGGGAATGGAGAAAAAGGACAGCACTGGTAGACCAATTAATGTGAAGTATTGTTAATCCCTGTTGCATCTTTAAAATAGCAGGTGCTTGTTATATTATAATATATACCTAGAACACATTTGGATGCAGGCTTTTGATTGTAACTAAATTCTAATGGCTACAAGGCAGTTGTGTAGAAAAGCATGGAGCATCAAGTTATGTGGTACAGTTACGGGCCTGTACCCCCTCAAAAGGGTCCCAATATTTACAAAAATCCTTCTCAAAAAGGGAAAAAAAAAAAGAAAGAAAAAAGGGGGGAAAAAGAGGAAGGAAAAGGGGAGGGAAAGGGGGGGAGGAAAGGGAGAAAAGGGGGAGGAAAAGGGGAAAAAGGGCAGAAATGGCAGGGGGGAAGAGGGGGAAAAGAGGGGAAAAGGGGAAAACAAAGAAAACAGGAAAGAAGGAAGAAGGAAGAGAAAAATAATAGAAAAATAAGAGAGAAAGAAAGAAAGAAAGAAAGAAAGAAAGAAAGAAAGAAAGAAAAAGAAAGAAAGAAAGAAAGAGAAAGAAAGAAAGAAAGAAAGAAAGAAAGAAAGAAAGAAAGAAAGAAAGAAAGAAAGAAAGAAAGAAAGAAAGAAAGAAGAGAGAAAAAAGAGAAAAAAGGGGAAAAGGAGAAAAAAGGGAAAAAGGAGAAAAGGAAAAAAAGGAAAAAAAGGAAAAGAAAAAAAAAAGAAAAAAAGAAAAAAGATTTAATTTTCTTGTCCTCTGCCTACTTTTACACTGGCACACTTCCAAGGATCAATTGAAACCAATGGAGCTGGCTATGATTAAAGAGCCCATACACGCGCACACACACAAACAAAAAACAGATTACACAGTGGAGCAACAAGACCAAAGACCATTTGAAATGGATTGCTTACTCAAAAGGAGCTACTTCTTGGAAGGGACATGGCTGTGCCAGTTAATCAGTAGTGTCGAAATAGATGTCTCTATCAGAACCTGTTATTTATTTTGCATCAAGAAAGCAATAGTACCTGCTGAAGTTTGGGAAGAAAATACAACATTGCAAATTGCTTTTCTAGAAATGAAGAGAGCAGATTTATGGAGGAGATTGTTCCAAAAATGCACTGCAATATAACATAGGGGGTGAAGGGAAAAAAAATGTATGTGCAATATTGCTGACTATACTGCTGACAGGGCAGTTGTTCTGGAGGAAATAATTTTTACAGTGCATCTGAAAAAAAAAACAAAACAAAAACAAAAAAACAAAAACAAAAAAAATAACCAACTAACCATCTCCCGAGATCAGATTGGTTAGAATACAAGATCCTGAACACATAAATACAAAAGAAACTTTCCTCTGGCTACAAAGACAGGGCACTGGGGGAGGAAAAAAAATAGGGAAAACTCTGATTAAAAATGAAATAATGCTTCTCCACTGTTGAGCCTCAGGTCATCCGTATGACATTGCATCATTAATGAAGAGCACTAGGTTCCTCATAGGTACAGGTCTTCCAGAAGAGCAGTCTGGGGATCAGAGGGGTTCATTCCTACGGCAGAAATTGGTATTTGAAGTTACTCTTCCTTACTGGGCTGCGAAACACAAAGGAAAGGCAATAGATCAGACCTCAGCTGGGAGAAGCTGTTGGCTACATTAAAACTCTGTCACACTAGTCACAAGTACAACTGAAGAGAAATTTTTCAGATCTAAAATTTTAAATTATCACAAGTAAAACATTATCAATTCTATATATGTATGGAATGCATATTCTACTGTGTTTTTTTTCCCCTCAACTAAATAGCTATATGTTTCTTCAATGCATAGAAATGGATTAGCATGATCTTATTAGCAATGTTTGAACTTAAAATTTTCACTTTAACATTTCAATACTTGAGTTCACCCAAAATGAAAATGAAATGAAGCACATTTCAAACAAAATGAGAGCTGCTTCTCTAGGAAAATAAAAAGATGAAATATTAGGAGGGTTTTTCTCAGCTCTGCACAGCTTGTTAGAATCAGCAATGAAAGTCCTACAACCTTTGAATGCTGACGGTCAAGATGTTGCTGAGAAGACTTCCACTGAAAAAGCAGGAAAAAAATTGTTTAGCATGAGATTATTTAGCTTGCTAGTGGCCAAGCTTGGAACTGTCAATACATTCATTCTAAATGAGACCTTTTCTCACTATTACAGGGGGAATAAAACAAGAACATAGCTTTCAGCCTTACAAAGGTGGTTTATTTTGGTGAAATATGAAATATCAAAGTGCAGATCCTGGCATTGAGTTAGAGTGGAGATTGACAGTGTCTTTCTAAAATTCTTATAACTACTATGTTTTGTAGAAATAAATATGCATTGCAATGGAGCTTGAAGTGGGACCTCAGTCTTCCAAATTTCAGGTGAACACCTATTAAGGGATAGATAAACCTCTGTGATAGGTTTGGACAGTAATTCTGTTTTGGCCCTGGGAAACCTAAAATAAAACAACTGATCATACAAATGTGTATAAACAGTAGTGCAATCTGAAAGAACAACTTTTCAAAAACTACAATCAGTCCATCTCTACATTTTACACAGCAACAGCATGAACTTCCTGACTATTTCATGTCCTCTGCTATTTGTTGCTTATGAAGTTCCAAATGCCAGTAACTCAGCAGCCAGGTTTTGAGCCATAGAAACATAGAAACTTCAGCACACATTCTGCGCCCCCCCCCTCCCCCCCCAACCTTGTAATTGCTTACTGGTGAAAAGCTACTTTCTCAGAATGACAAAAAAAATATTGCTTAATGGTTTCAAGTGAGATAAACAGGTAGGGATGAATTTACTGAGGTTTTGGATTTTTTTTTTTTCACCCTTTCTAATGTTACCATTTATATTTTAAAAATTTTTGTTTTTCAATTAGATATGAGCTTCTGTTTTGAAAATATCTATGTATGATAAATATGAACCAATCCATAAACATTCTTTTTTACTCCTCTCCCCAAAATTTCAGTTCTGTAAGCACACTAAGAGAGAAAATTTCTACAAATGTGTTTCTCTGAGGACATATATTTGCCAGGTACTGAGACTAGCCACCCTTTGATTCACAATATCTGCATTCCTCTTTGTTATGTTTTTCAAAACTGAAAATTAGTCCTGGTAATACCAACATAAGTATACTCTCTTCATATTATAACGAAGCAGAGGTCCTCATTCAGTAAAAGCTTTAGTTTCAATAGAACGAAAAGCGGCAGATAATTACTCAAATCTTTCTCTTCACCTTTCTCCTGCCTTTCAGCCATGACCATGTCCTTGAACATGCACCACCTGCATATCATAGAGAATAGCTCAAGGAATATGCGTGTCACCTAGAGATCTTCTGGTATTGTGCAGAGAGAAGAAAATCTAAGGTTAAACACTCAAAGATTAACAGAAGCAGACCAGAAAAAAAGGAGAGAGTCATGAAGAAGAGCATTTATGAAATATAAATCGAAAACACTCTAATTCTTCATTAAGAGGCCAGCCACAATCAAGACCTCAATTAGAAGCAAGACATAATTCCTGGCATGTCTGAAATTCAGTTGGAAAACTGTATTTCACAAGCAGTTCTGACATGTAGGAAAAAAACCCTATGGTCTGTATATCCCCAAACTCAGCTGCGCGCATTCATTTTTCAAACAATTTAGTCATTTATTTACCCTTTCCTTTAGTTTCTAAACCTCACAAGGCTGTGGCACCCTTCTGAGTTTGTCTGCAGTTCATGCAGGTCGACCAAAAGACCGTAGGTGACAAACACAGATGACTGCAATGCAGGGAGCAGGCATTGGCAGTGCAGAATGAAAAGCAGCCACAGGACACCTGATTCCAGGTCGTCCAAGTGTGGGTTACGTTCCAGCATCTGCCCGTATTCCTGATAGCTCCCAGAGACACATAAAGCACAGGCACGCTCCTGCTGAGGAATTCGGACGCTTTGGGCAAAGAGGTCTGGGCTGGATGGATTTTTTGGGTGATAAAACATGAACATAAAGAATGTCAGATAAGAAAAATCCAATACAGCTTGAAAAAGCATCCTCTACAGTGCTTTTGAGAGAAGGTTTTTGGAAAGGAATTGAAAAGGTGCTATTTGAAAGAGATTTGCTGCTTTTAGCTGGAAAACTGCCTCCAGGTTGTTTGAATCTTCATGTTTCTGGGGATGGAGGTCTTTTCTAACTGTCTAACATTTCTGACCATGGGAAATACTATAGGTTTTAATTTTTACAGCCTAGTCCTTCTGTCCTTGGTACCACCTGACTCCAGCCCTGATACCCGCCTTGCCTCTGTCCCACCAGGCCCCCAGGTCGTTCCTCCACAGCACAGAGTCCTTGTCCACTTGAGAAACCCTCACCTACCCTTCCTCCAGCCTCTCACAGCAAGGCTGCCAGTTGTCCCTTTGGTCATTTTCAAAAAAGATTAAAAAATAGCAACATTTTTCCATGAAAGCCAGTCAGTGAAGAGACACCTGAGGTTTGCTAAACTGAATGATTTTCTTTAGTTGGGTATGTGTTTCAGATCTGTTTATTATTTAATTTTTTAATTATTCTATTTTAATATCTCCTACTATGAGAACAATTATGTCTTTTACTCTTGTGGAAAATGGTCAGATTTATACTTAAATCAGATTAACTTAAAGCTTGTGAAAATTTTTGGCTAAAATTATATTTCTTCAAAATATTTCTTGGAGAAAATAATTCAGTGATCAGCAAAATATATCAAGTACTCATGTGGAATTTACTGAATAGTTTGAACATAAAATAGTCCTCCTAAAAAAACGTGTTGATATTTAAGGAAAATTGAGTGCTTCTATTTTCTTAATTAAAAATAGTATTTCGCTTGGAAAATATCTAACAAACTTATTTTAAAACTGTAAAAATAAAGAAGCACAATTTAAGCAGTATATTTTGCTTTAGATCAAGTGAAGCAAGTAATCTGACCACATATAATTTTATTTCTCTTAACGTTTCCTTTATGCTCAATGCAAAATCATGCTTTCTTTACTTTTCAGAACTACCAGCAAAACAAAAGATTCACTATTTACACAGCTGCGTTTCTGACACATATGCCCCAGTCTCAGGGCTACATTTCTTATTCCTGGCTGGCCTTCCCAAGAACATTCCACTAGTTAATAGGAATAACATGGGTCAATTCAGGCTTGAGGCAGGTAGGTGGTGTTTAGTGGATTTTTGCCCACTTTTATTGCGTCTGAATTGATTCCTTTTTATTACTTTATCAGCTTCTTAAAACGGGAATAACATTTTAGACAGCAATCTGTTCCTTGATTTGGATGGAAGGTAGGTACAAGGTTTTAGTAAAGGAAGGTACTAATAATACACTAATACAAGTTTTTCTACTTCAGAAGGTTTTGTTTACTTCCTTGCCATTCTCTCTCTCTTATTTATTTATTTAGGAAAATATTATTTTAGAAATCTTGGCTTAGTCTATCTAAATAGCATTTCATGTCCTCATTTTTGGAAATCCACCGTGACAAGTTGTTGGGCTGTTCTAAGGTTTGCCCACAAATTTTGCTTAGTGTGCTTTGGTAAGATACTTCAGGTTAAGTTTTCCAGTTTTGGAATTTACTTCTGTTGCAGCTGTGGAGTTGGCTTTGCTTCAGTAGGACTTAATCTTACTTTAAATAAGAGACCCAAAGTTTGCTTTAGCATTTAATCAATTTCACACCAAAATCTTTTCTTCTTTGCACCCTCACAGTTTGTCCAAAATTTACTGCTTTTTCTCTTTTGCACCTTTCCCTTTTATGTCCTCTGGACACTAATTTATACTCTAGTAATTCTCACATTTCACTACCCTACTCATCTTCTCTCCTTTTATTTCACCATTTTCTCTTCTCACTCATCCACTAGACATATTTCTTTGACACCACTTTCCTCCCTTGTCTCACTGAATGTTTTCCCTGGTTGGAAGTTCTGTACCAGCTTCCCATGTTCCCCCTGTCCATCGTCATCTCTGCTTCCTCTCTAAAGGGGCTTCTAACAAGCTATCTTGGGTTCCGTTACTTCTACATTTCTGCTCTTGTCTTCATGCTGACATGCCTTTTCTCCTTATCTTTTATTCTGAATTGTTTGCATAGAAGTTGTTCAGGGCCTCCCCATCAGTAGTTTTCTTATGCTTCTAACAATCTCCAGATGCAGATATACTAACATCATCCTCACTTTGTCCAAAAGTTAGAACCACTCCTTACATGAGCAATTTGAGTAACCACAGCAACTAGATCTCAGTCTGCCTTTGTTCACTCTTGTGTGATACTTGTCCTCTTAGCTTTTTCTGCCCCAACAATTATTTTATTGAGCTTATAAACCTGGTCAGGACGGTGGGTTCCAAAGCACTGTATCGAAAAGGTATTTTAGATAATACTTTCAGTTTAGTTTTTAAAATATCCTTCTTGCCTATCATTAGAATTTTAGCTTTCTTTTGTTACCTCAAGGGGCACATGCTTAGCAGAAAGATCCCTGCTCCCAGTCGGAGTCCATAGTTCCCTTGCTTAGTCAGACCAATCTCTGGTTCCTATCCAGAGGATTTTTACATACTGGATGGAACAGGGGCCATTGAATAGACTTAGAGCATACAATAAAAAGATGCAAGCTTAACTATATCTTCATCACTGTCAACAGTGAATTGTTATTTACAATGTAACTAGACAAAGCAGCAACATGCTGTATCACATTAAAAAAAAACAATAAAAAAAAATAAAAAAGAAACATAAGATATCACCATGCTATAACTTCCATCTGTTCAGACACGGAAGGAGATCTTCACATGACATTTAGAACAAATACGATATTTGTTTATCCAAAACAGAGGCTATCAAATTGTGCAGCCCATTCCTCAGGCACATCTTGCTGAGAGTGCCTGAGCTGCAGGATACCGCTCCGAAGGTGACCTCATTCTGAAAGCTGAATCCAAATGAATACAAAAATATTTGTTTATTGAAATGTGTTGTAGCAGTTTTCAAAAAGTGACCCAGTGAGACTTGCAGCAGAGGCGAAAAAAAATCTATTTTAGTTACTGTTCTGCTCAGTATATTATGCATCAACCTAGGTCTCTTTCTACTGAGGCTCTCAAATTGTTTTAGGGAAAAACAGAATGAATAAAATACATATTACTCTTATAGAAACAGTTTTTGCTCTCACTTATATCAGGATAAATTCAGAACAAATCTAATGAAGTCAGTGGTTTTCTCATACTGTAAAAGCGAGCAAATTGAGCTCTGAAGCTTCTCATGTTTTATTTGCCAAGTGTTTTCATGTTATTCTGGCAAAGAGACAGTGACAGGATGTACAGGTTTTGGGAGCCCTTTGGCAGGCACCAAAGAAGCCCTATTATACGCCATGACAATGCAGCCATTTGCAAATTCTACCAGAACCAGACTTCCTAGCCAGAAGCATAGAAGTTCCTCTCACTTGTTTGTTATCCTCACATGCTTTCTTGCTAAATTGTAAGGCAAAAAGATAGCCTGGATGTGTCCTTGAAGTGGCAAATGGGGTTGAATGAGATTTTTTTCACTAAAATCCAAATATGAAGGAAGAACATTAAATAGAAACTACAAACAGCTGTCAAGTACTCTTCTTCTCCTCTCCTCAGACATGGGCTCACACTCTCCTCAAACTCCCACAATACCCAGGATCATGGTTCTTTTATTTAGTCAGAACCAATCATTTCCTTTTGGAGGTGAGCTTTCAACCTTGCATTAATTTACATTCATTATTTATTAACGACCTCTCTATTTGCTCAAAGAATACAGAGTCATTTGTCATATTTAATTTCATTTGTGCCTCGTGAATAGAAGACCAGATCCAAAAGAAACCTTGAGCACCTTAAATGGGTGTTCTAGAGAAGCCAGGCTCCTAAATCTCAGTTTGCAGTCCTGAAAGCATCCTCTGACTTGCCTCCCCACATCAGGGTCCTGATATTCTCAAGTCGCCTTCCTCTGGGGTTCAGAAAGCCCTGGCTGCCAGGCTGCCCTTCCACCTGTGCCCAGAGCCTGGCCAGCCCGATGGGAAGGCAACAATTTGGCAAAGCTGGGGGCTTCATTGGAAGAGCAGCAGTTTGTCCCCAAGAGAACCTGATGCAGACATAGGACTCAGCTCCTTGCTAAAGTCAGCAGTGGCTGCCAGTTTCTTCTAAGACAGCCGCAGAAGGTGGAAGTGTCCACTTTGAGCCAAGTCTATCAGCTGGGGAAACTGCTTGCAACTGTTCTGCCTTTACCGTCCTAAATGACCCAGGCATGGCATGTTCACCACTCTTTTTGAACCGTGAGAGGAAAGCCAAGGAAGAAATAAGCATGAGTGCAACCGAGACCAAATGGTTGCCATTGGTATGGAAAGGGGAGTGCTGAGCCTAGGTGTCATCTAGATGCGTTCAAACAGCTAGAATGTATCCAAATGCCCTTCCTACAGGTTTCCTCCAGCAACTCCACTGTAACAACCTTGTTTTGTCCTCTCCATTGTGATTTCAGGTGACCCACACCCCTACAGCATCTCTGTCCCTCATGAGCCAGGTGAGAGAAAGGTCATTGCAAGTTACAAACCTGCTAAGTTGCTGCCCAGGAAACCCTGCCAGCTGGCTACTGGCAAGCTGAACAGCAAATTGTGGAAGAATCCCAAACCAGTTCTCATAGAAGAAGAAAAGACTTCTTCAGTGCTGCCTCAGCTATCTTCAAGGCTCATCTCACCTATCAGTGTCAAGTGAAGTTGATCAAGAAGTTATTGGAGGGGGAAACAGCAGTTTGCTTACCTACAGTTGTATGAAACCTCACTCCAGCTAACAAAACCAAAATGATTGTAGCCAGCAAGACCTTTTCTGCACTATTACTTGAGACAAAGCACAATAGATGATCTAAATCACAACAAAGAAAGTGACCATCTCCACGATTCATTCCTGTTCTGTACACCTTGGATGTGGTCCTTCCTCAGTCAGCCTTCCATCTCTCTTCCCAAGTTAGAATGAGGGTTCAAGAGAAAGGCTAAAAGAGGGGGGGATTATCAGCATTAACTCTTGTTAACATATCTGGGCATCAGCTTATCACCTGCTGTTAGTGTACTGAAACACAGAATAAAGCTGCATTTCTGTAAAAGACATTGGGTGCAAAATTGGACAGAAGAGTGTCAGATTGCAGTTATTCCATTCTTTCACACAAAATGTGAAATAACATGTTAAGTGCCTTCTGGGCATACAGTAAGCATCCATTAAAATAATCACCATATGGCTCTTTTTGGGACATGGTAACTTTCATGTTATTTCACAATCCATTCAGAGGAACAATTTCACAATGGACCCTACAGGACCTTGAAAGGATTTTATCAGGTTACTGGATTAAGGCTTTGATAGAGATTCTGAGGAAAAAGCAGGTGGAAATAACAGCTCACACAGTGCCTCTGCAGAGTGATTACTGGGCTATATTCTGTGTTCAAATGGGAAAAGGAAATCCCTTGAAATAAAAAGTCTGGCTGCTGCTGATTAGCTGACAAGAACAAAATTGAACACTATGCGCATAAAAACTCTATATGTGCTACCAACTGATCCATCATGTCAGCAATTCATTTTCTTATGGTAGCATGGGCTTGGAGAGGAATCCATTAAGGCCCAAATAAATTAATAACAGAGAAGAGAAGCATCCCCTGCCTTTCATGATTTTTTATATACATGGTGTACAAGTCTAGTTTTGGGTTGTTATTTTTATTTTCATCCCTTCCTCACTCATTAACTTTACTGCATTATATAGTCAGGGCCCAAATAATTCTGCCTTTTGCTGTTATCAAAATATAACTTACATCGCTTTCGCTAGCTGTAGGAATAGTGTAATAAGAATATTCTATATGGAGCAGATACCTCTAAATCTTTGAGGGGTTGTAGTTGTACCTGGAGTTTATAACAAAACTAAAGCCACAATAGATTGAAGGAAAATTCCAGTTAAGGTCCATCTAAAAAATTTTATCATTTTTTTTTTTTTTTTTTTATTGAACAGTCTTTATCAACTCTATCCTTTTCTCCAGTTTTACCCCTTGTGGAGTCATTTGAATGCATTGTCTGTTGGAGGACTCCAGTTGTGGTGGTGATGGTACGTTAGGTAGCAAGTCCCATGAAGCATGCTAATATGCGCTAATCTTTTAATAATGATGAATATTTGACTCTTTGTAATGGAGGTCTTTTTTTTTTAAACAGGCTTTCCACAAAAAAATCATCACAATGGTTGTCACAAGTAAGCTTCCCTCCCCTTTGAAAGAACTGACTGTAGTGGAAAAGATAATTACTTAGTTCCTTTATCTCCGAATTATTTGTAATAAAACCTGAAATCGCACCACAAGGTCTTTCATGAGGATGTCATAAATTAAGATGCATCGATGTATTTGGTGCATCTGTTCAGCTCTGTGCTCCTTTGTCTTCTGCAAATAGCGCAGCAGCTTCAATACCCAGCAGACAGCATTTACGCAAATGATGTCGTGGTCTGTATCATTAATATTCAGCGATTGTCTGTCATAGACACCTTACTGTACATCTGTTATGCAAATTTATGTTAATTTTTGCTCACTGACAGCTGCCTTGGTTCCCTCCCTAAAATGATCTTTTCCATTTTGAAGTTTGCAATCTGTTCCCAAAAATGTTAATCTAACAATTAACTGAAATTGCTAAACAGAAATTTTACATGTTATGTCCAAAATAGAAACCAGTGTTTTTAAATAGATGGTGAATCTTCTCTTCACATCATTTGTTTTATATGTGATTCAGAGAAGGGTAAACATTGATCTTTGCACAGTCTGTGTTGGGATAAGTGACAATCTCCCTGTACAGTAATAGGTTTTGCAGGAAATGATGCCATCTTGTTTTCACATAGGCTATGGCCATAACATTGACTTTCCCATTAAAAGCTGATCTTTGTACAATTATTTTCTATTTGGACATTTGGAAATGGAGAGGTCACTCTTTATTAATACATTAGTTATTCAAACCTTTGATATTAAATAATATGACCATATTTCAAATAAAGACAGTAAACATTTAAAAAAATGTTTCAGAGCAATGACAACATCATGACAGCACAATATATCATGAAAAGTGATATACAGAGGTTTTGGAATGTAGAGGCACATTGCTAGGGAAAAAATTTCAACCCAGTGTGCCATGACAGGGTTTCTGCTTCCAGAGTAAGGAGCCAGACAAGTTGAATCAAATATCCCACAAGAAACCAGTGAACGTTTGGGCAGGTGGCGTACAGGACACGGTTTAAGTTTGTTAGACTTTAGGAGACATATGCGAGGAGAGCGTAAACAGAAAAATGGTCTCCAGCTTAACCCAAAGTGGAACCAGATTGCTGGCACAGAATATTTACAAGTTCTGGGGCATTGCTTAGATTCAGAACAAGACAAAGGTTGACAGGTGCCAAGGAGAACTTGGGTCAGGCAGACACTTGCAAGAGATGTCAGAAACACAAGGGTAGCTCTGTGTCTCAGAGAGGACAGCTCTGAAACTGGGACTGAACTGGAGAGTGACAGGTTGCAGTCACAGATCAGGCTGTTAGGAAAGGGAATTAAATAAGAATAGGCATATTGTCTATACTGGGGAGGGGGGNTGATGTAATAGATTTTTCAGAAACCTATGGCCATATTTAAATTCAATAGAATAATACAGCACCTGGCTATAAACAATACAGAAAGACAGGCTGAAAGAAGTTAAGTTGTAGACATTAAAAATAGCATTACAATGCACCACAGATTCAATATCAGTCTTCACCACAGAAAATACAGCGGAGATACCTATCCAAGCCCTACCCTTATCAGGAAATAAAGAGCAGGCTATGTCAGCCTGAGCTGTCAAAGTAAGAAGAGTAGGGAAATTAAACTGATAAATTAAAGAGCTGCATGTCACCTGACTGATGGCATTCCTCCAGGAGATCTCTTAGAAGCAAAGATGCCATTTCTAACAAAGAATACAGAATAGCTCATTAAAAAAAAAAAAAAAAAAAAAAAAGAATGGCAGGGTAGCAAACATTGCCCTTTCCTTCCAAAAAGGGAAACAAGGGAATTCTCAGAGTTGCAAACTATGAATCTTCAGAAAAGTTTTTGGAACAGTAATTAAGACAAAAGTATAAAATCACCAAAATGAGAATGCTATGAGACCAAGCTGGCAGTGCTTTTATTAAGGAAAATTGTTTGTCTCTAGTCTATTGTAATGCGTCAAGAGTGTTAAACAATGGATGATGAAGACCATTTGGTAAATAAGTTCACTTGAAAGCTGAAGTACTTAATTGAAAAAGTATTTCCTGAGGAACCAATTAGGAAAACAAAGTAATCATGTAAGAAGAGTGAATATTCTGTTGTAGTTCAGAAAATGATTGACAAAACTAGAGCAAATAGGATATATCTTACTGTCAAGTTAGAAACTCACAAGTGAAAAACTGCCAAGCCATTTTAGAAACTGCAATTAATAAGATTATTTGGAAAAGGGCTGAACAGCCATATCAGTATTTGCAGGTGTCAACACTTTGTCTAGGTTTGTCTAGACAAAGGAGAGTGCTTGACAGACTTAGAAAAAGATCTTACTTTAAAATAGATCACAAGGCAGCACTTGGACAACAGAAATTCAACATCAAGTACAAGCTAAATTTAAGGACAAAGGCTAAATTTAAGGAACCCTTGAGCCATCAAGTTCTACCTTAGAATATTGCAGGCCACCACATCACAAAAGTTTCATTGTAGTTTATCAAGTTCCAGTTTCTGTTCTGATCAGAATTACCATGAACATTTTGGGTTATCAGTCTCCTCAGAACAAATTTTGAATTGTTTATAGAAACATTTCAGAGTATAAGAGAGGCTACAGCTAGAGGGAATAATTTATAAGCAGATCCCTAAAAAGAAAGACTTGGACTCCTGTGTTTCACTTCTCTTTTCATGAAGTACTTTTACTGAAAACTTTCTAGTTAATATAGAACTTGCAGTATAATACAGGAATATTATACTAACCCCCACAGTAAAATAGGTTAATTGTTATTAATTGACCCTGTTGGAGAAGGGTCATTTTATAGTCATCCCACGCAGTCTCCTGTGACTGTACTTCAGCCATTATAAATAACTAATTACTACTAATTACAGCAACCTGAAACATCCTACCATAGTTTTTTGTTGTTGTTTGTTTGTTTTTTAATTGTTACAGGAAATTGACAGGAGACACAGGACAGCATACCAAAGGTTGCCCACCTAACATCACCTGTAATGGTATGACATTAGGAGAGTGGTGTAGGCAGAAAGTAAATGAGAGCAGTGGACCAGGCCAAAGTTATTGCATCCACAGAATCACAGAATCGTTCAGGTTGGAAGAGACCTCCAAGATCACCTAGTCCAACCTCTGACCTAACTCTAACAAGGCCCACACTAAACCATATCTCTAAGCTCAACATCTAAACGTCTTTTAAAGACCTCCAGGGATGGCGACTCAACCACTTCCCTGGGCAGCCCATTCCAATGCCTAACTACCCTTTCGGTAAAGAAGTTCTTCCTAATATTCAACCTAAACCTCCCCTGACGCAACTTCAGCCCATTCCCCCTCGTCCTGTCACCAGGCACGTGGGAGAAGAGACCAATCCCTACCTCACTACAGCCTCCTTTAAGGTACCTGTAGAGAGCGATAAGGTCACCCCTGAGCCTCCTCTTCTCCAGGCTGAACAACCCCAGCTCCCTCAGCCGTGCCTCGTAAGACTTGTTCTCCAGACCCCTCACCAGCTTCGTTGCCCTTCTCTGGACTCTCTCGAGCACCTCCATGTCCTTCTTGTAGTGAGGGGCCCAAAACTGAACACAGTACTCGAGGTGCGGCCTCACCAGAGCCGAGTACAGGGGGACAATCACCTCCCTAGTCCTGCTGGCCACACTGTTCCTGATACAAGCGCCACCTGGCACTCCAGCCAGCACAGCCTGGCCTGCTGGATGCTCTTCATCAGTCCCAAAGCTCAGGGTTCTACCTGTGCTGTGTTAGCTTAATTTTGAATTTATTTCAAACATCTCAAGTCCAGGGAGACTTATTAAATTGAGGTCCACAGAGAGATACAGTTTTCATTATTTGAAAAAGTTCAGTCAAAGTAACAGGAAGATCAAAATGCCAAAGAGCAACTACAACATAACTAATCTCAGAATTTAAAGCTCATATCTCTTTGGTAAAAAAAA
>VXAA01003849.1:1529093-1559657 GCA_013399115.1 Anseranas semipalmata | reverse complement strand
AAAAAAAAAAAAATCTTCTAAGAGTGATTTTTCCACCTCAATGACATTAAGATTAGGCAATATCTTTTTTGATTTTCTTTTAAATATACTGGCATTTTACTGTCATATGGCCAGTCATAAAGAAAAAAGGACATGAAGAATTGCTTTACTTAATGTCATTAAAACGCAAACAATATTTTTTGTACAATGTAAGCATCAGCAGGATCTCAGGGTCTATGCCAGGAATTTCCACCTATAGCAGTGAGTTGAGGCAGACATTTTGCCATTTTGATTTTTCTCCTTCTTCCTATTTTTGAATGGAAACAAACATTTTGGTGTTTCCTGATTAAAAAACAATCAAAAAAAACTGTCAGAAAGTTGGGACAGTCTGATTATGGTATTTTTCTTCCAGAAAACAAATATTGTAGTATAGTTTTCAAGTTTCTGAATATTTTAATTATATAGACAAATTTCATCTGAAATGGCCCCTTAAAATGAAAAATCAAAACATTCTGTTCTGAAACTGGTGAAGCATTTAATTTTGTTATTTTAAAAAGGTGTTTCTTCCATATTGATAGAAAAAAATATGGAAAAATATTTCATTAGAAGTGGTGGAAGGGAGCTTCAGAGGCGTCTTTGATGAAAGTTTCCTGAGCAACTCTTCCCTGAGCTCCAATGTGCAAGAAACTGGGTTTTGAATTGTCTAAGGCCAAAATGCTGAGTGACTGAGGTGCAACAGCTCCCACCCTGCACCTACCTCCTCACACATGCTTTATATACAAATACCAACTAAAGATAAAATGACCCAACAGCATTCTAGGCCTTACCCCTTGGAGAGATGCAAGAAAATCCTCCCCCAAAAGCGGGTAGATGGGCAGTAATTCCCTGAAAGACCTTATGAATGTGATGGCTGTTTTGCAGCTCACTACTTCTGCAGCAGGCAACGCACATCTCCTGCTCACTAGTGGCCTTTGATGCACTTACCACTACACAACGAGTGTCTTCCTGTTGACACACCGCTTTTCAAGATGGTATCTGTAGCCACAAAGACAAAGGGGGGTTATTTATTTAGGAATGCTGCTAAACCAGACAAAAACTATGGTTATTTTCACTTAACTGCTCTTTATCTTGGCATCTCCCTACCCAAGACAGAATACACACCTAGAAAGAGAGACTTAATTAGATTTCTTATTTCTAACAACCACTAGTGTAATATAATATTCCCTTCTTCCTACTTGCATAGGTCACAGAAATAAAGATTGGAGGGATCTGACAAGACTGGAAGTCTGCTAAATTATTCAAGAGAATGGTGTTGAGGTCCACCTGTGAAGCATTGCAGAATGTCTTTATGGGACTGAATGACTGACTTTCATCAGTCATTTTACTGATCAGAGTAGAAAAATGTAAATTAAAGCACATGGGAAAACTCCCACCAAACACATACAAATAAAAATCCAGCTTCAGTGTCACTGCTCTGACTGCTGCTAATCAGTAGTGGGATCTTGGGGTTATAATAGATAATTTAACAGAGCTGTTACCTCACTGATTCATAGCAACCAAAAAAGCCATCTAAATATTAGGAATTATTAGGAGAGGAGTAGAGAACAAGACAGAAGAAATTATGATGATGCTGAATAAATCCATACTTCACTTGTATCTTGGGTACTATGTTTTGCCCCTGCTCCCATTTCCTAAAAAGCAAAAAGAAAACTAAAACCAGGATGTTAAATATTTATTTATTTATTTTGAAGAGAACACCATTAAAAATCACTTCTGTGCAAGGAATGGCTAAACAAGGTGTGAGTCTTCAGTCTGGTAGAGACAGCTTTGCAGAATACAGTAAGGTTCATAGTCATTATTGGTATGGACATTTAGGAAATGACTGTTCGCTCTATTCCACTACAAGAGGTCAGGAGCAAAAAGGAGTTAAACTGAACACAAAGGAGGTATCACTCTATTCCCTGCGTATCAAATCATAAAGCTCTCAGAGAAGCCACATCTGGTTCAGATGTGACTTCAGGCTAACAACTAGGGGGAATTAAGAGACTGGGGATGGAGAGGAGAGCAGGAACATAAATGCATACCCTGCCATTTTCTAGGCCATCCACTTCTCACAAATGGAGGCAAGATACTAGGCAAGAGAAACCTTCTCCAGAGGCTTAGGCATGCACATTAGGTAAAGAAAGTATCTCCATTCAGTCCACTAGAGAAATTAATAAGTGCTCAAATTAGGGGGTGGGGGAACAGACCTCAAAACTTTCCTAAAAATAATCAGCCACACTCACCTTCAAGGATAAGTCTATTGTTCTCCCTATATGAGAACAAAGCTCCTCTCTGCCCCCTCCTCAACAAATCCTAATGCTAGAGAAGCTTGCTTCTGCTCCCCCCCTTTTCTGCCTGCAGCTATGAGCTGTGACCAACCAAAAGGTGCTGAAAAGCACCTTCCCAAAGAAGTGCTCTGCCATCAGATCTCTAATTGCCCTCCCAGTTCTACAAAATTGCACAAATGAAAAACATTTAATCTACTGTGTCATCACACAAACCATTTTAACCTGGGAAAAACACTCCCTTTTGTTAAGGTACTCTTGGGAACTCCTCTCAGCTCCTGCAAAGCCCCTACCTCATACATCAACCCTATCATTTTCAGAGGCAAGTGTTTATCAGAATGTGACTTCAGTTACAGGAAATTTAAAGTCACATGTTTCAAAACAGCTCTAACAAAACAGAAACTAGAGTTAACAGAAAAAAAAATCTGTACAGATTGCTAATAAATGTTGATCTAAGAAAGATTTTTGATCACTAGATTGCATTAACCTGTTCCTTTCACCCAGTTCCACTTAATTTAAATCTGATTAGACAATCACATATTTAGATAAAACTGCTACTAATCTTACAAATATCAGTGACTTGTGAGCAATTATTATTTGTATGTCATTGCTCTGCTCCTTTAAAAATGCCGTAGTGATAAAGAACAAAAACAAAATAAAATCTGAATAATTAATTAATATTTTGCTGGAAAGCAGGACAGCTTATATTCATAAGCATGAATATGCTGATACTTCCTGAGATCTTAGTGAAAAAAATAGTATTCCAGTAACAAAATCAAGGGAAAAATGATGCAAGATTACTCAATAGTCTGGAGCAAATTATGAGTATCTGGTAAGGACACATCACCAGTGCTGAACCTTCTATGGCTGTAACTGCAAATAATTGAGATCGATCCATGGAAAATTATTTCTTTAATATGGGAACAAAGCAGCTTTAGAAGCTCATTTTAAGTGTTTTTGTATTTGGGCTTAAAATAACGTAACATCTCCCCAGACTCACAGAAAAACTTTCATTAACCTGCATAGAAGAAAAAGTCAGGTTCTTAGTTGAATAGCAATAAGTGACATTTTGATCTAGGTAACATGAGGCTGTACAAAGCATAAATGGAGTTAATTTAGATGTGCAGCAGTGTATATAAGTTCGGAATTCTGCCCAGCAATTTTCATTAAGATGAGTTCATCTCAAATGCCAAATATTCTTTTGGGAATAAGTAAAGGTGGCAATGAAAAGAACAAATAAAGCCAGATAAACTTTAGTCTCAATTACTTAAGCAGGTGTGTAGGTTAGACAAACTCACAGAGAAACTTCCCCTGAAAAAAATGCATATATTCACCTCGTTAACTGCCCTGATTTCTACATTCACATGTCTTTGTTTCTTGTTTTCGGTTAATTCTAGTAAATGAAGATATTAGTAATAACGTTAAAGAAAATTATAATTTAAAGAAAAATAATACCCCCATTTGCTGTATTTCAAGCTCATTCATGGATTTGTACTAAGACGTGGACCCTACAAGCCGTGCTCAGAGCCTGGGGGAGAAGCACTTGGACAAGCTGTGCCCTGGGGAAGAGCACAGCACCCTTCAGCCATGTGAATGTTCTTTGTTCATTGCAGTTTTCACAGAACTCATCAAACCTCCAGCTGAAAGTAACATGACTGAATTCAAGGCTTAATGTAGATGTCTTGTACATTTCCATCGCATCATATTTACATTGAAAAGGTCACGAGCTGAACTTTGTAAAACATAGTAGATCCAGTATGGTGAATCATCATACTGTTGACTAATCATTTTTACATATGAATACATAGAGCTTTCCTCAACTGTGTTTCAATACAAAGCTTGGGATAAGATCTTGGTGGAACCCTGTCTGCTAGCCAAAATCAGCTGCAAAAAAAGAGAATAATCTTTTTTTTTTTTTTCCCAGGAACTTTCAGTCAAACCATCCTTCTATAAGAAACAAATGAGCATTTCCACAAGAATATCTGCAATCTACTCCACTCTGCAAAGTTTTAGGCTTAGTTTTCCATGGTCCTGGCAGCTACAATCTCGCAGGCAGACTGGTTTGGGCAGCTCTACAGCAAATAATAAGGAATGAGATCACTGAAATGATGCTTCTGATTTTTTTCCCATCCTCTTTTTGCACTGCAAGTTATTATAAATTTTCAGCATTTCCCTGGCACTCGTTACTGTGATGCCCAAGCACCTGGATACAGGCAATACACTTTGACCTGTTAGGCTATTGCAAAGTCTTACTATAAAATCAGGCTGTTAAGGTGGGCAGCCTCTTCCCTATGATTTTTTTTTTTTTTTTTTTTTTTCTTTTGCTGCCCAATACCAGAACCTCTGTATGCTCTGTAAGTGACTTCTTTGTTTGGCTTGCAGCTGTTGCAAATGAAACACCTGTAACCATTGTGGATAACTATTGAAAACAAATCTGAAGTCAAAAACCCCACAAAATCTGAACGTAGTAAAAATTCTTCAGAGGACTGCAATAAGCACCACTTGTACATAATCCTTGTGATTCTGTGTAGGCTAAACCTGCAAGGTAAAATCCAGCTGCACACAGTTCACATGACCCTTTGATTATCGTGTGAAGAAGATTACAATCTGGAGCCAGTTCTGGAGAGGCATCCAACAGATGAGCCATGCAAATAACCCGTGTTTTACACAAGCAGTCTTTCTTCTCTCAATGCTACTTACTGTCACTGTAACATTATCCATCAAGCCATGGTAAGTGTCAGACATAAAAATAAAGTGGAAATCTATAAAACTGGTAAAAAATGTCAATTTTGTGGCAGTCTTTATTAATGCTATTAAATGCACTACTTTGAAATCCATAGGATTCCATAAGACTCATAATACAAGCAGTGTTTGGATAGAAGAAGACACACAGAAATGCCCACATATACATACATGTAGAAAGTTAAAGAAATGACTCGGTGGCTAGCATCCAGTTATGTCAAAGGTGATAAGGTTGAGAAGACTATGCCCTCTTGTTAGGGCTGGTTATCTTCTCCTTGATACCACCATGGGAAATTTTAATGTTGTTGTTTAGAGATTTAGTTTCATACAGTTGACTTGAATAATATCCTCTCCTTCATCTATGGGCTGAACTGTCATGCTGAGTTGTGTCTCCCTCTGCATAGCATGTCACACCTCTCTTCTTAATGAAAAACTTCTGTTTTCATCAGGGGAGATCTTATCCAGCTAATCACATGCAATTAAAAGAATATTGTACGCAGTATGAGAAATACCTTTCAAAATATTTTTCTGCTTTCAGAATCATTCTTTTCTCTTTTTACTTCATGTGTTATATTCAGATTTACTACTGTTACTAAACAATTTTGCTAAATGCATAACAGGCCTAAGGGTATAAAATTAAAATATTTTTACAATCAGATAATCCAAAGGAAAAAAAAAAAAAAAAGGATTCTGTCTCTTCAGCAAAGTACTTAGCTCTGAGCACATACAATAAGCTAAAAGTCTGACTGTGAACCTTCTCTTCCCTCTGGGGAGCATTTTTTCACATAAGTAACCCCATTTATCTATACTGGTAGAAGTACACTAAGGATTCCAAAGACAAGCATCAGAGGCAAGCGATTCAGCTGGAGCTGCTCATGAGATGATGGGCCTGTGAACAGTGGTTTTATTAATTCATTTTGGCAATGTGACCCCAGTAAGTGCAAAATAACAGTAATGTGAAATATGGTACACAAAATGTAACGAACAGCAATTATGTTGTGAATCTTCTTGTGGAGAAAGCAGCAATGAGGGATGCTCAGTATCCCAGGACATGTGAGGTTAACCTCAGCTAACCAAGTTAATCTCCTTTTTGCTCTCTGTTATATTGATGGAGAAGGATAAGCTCATTCAGAGCATTATTTCAGAGCAAAAGCCCAGCTTTACTTATTTTTACTTACTCCTGAGGACTCCGTATATTTCTCTTTCCATTCATTGCAGGAGGACACTTAGACTGTCTTAGAAAAGTGGCTCTTGTAAATACCCATCTTAGAACTGTGGCTGAAGGTAAATTCCAGTAGGTAAATTAATCTAAGCTGTGTGTGAGTTTATATGTTGAATGTCAATATATAACATATAGATTGTCACCAGTGATGCAAATGAAGGTGGAAATGAAGCACATTCGCAGTGGCTTTGCTGGCTGAAAAACAGCAAACAAATGCAGAAATCAATATCCACTGCACTAAGAAGCTCGAAGTGGTAGGGAAAGAATGTTTTTAATGCAGTCATTCTGGACCTCAGCACACTATGTTGGATCTCCTTGGTCATGATATATCAGCACATGGAAGAGGGCCAGGGCCCAGGCCTGAGGTTGTCACAGGCTGCCCCTGAGACTGACACAGGCTGCCCATGCCCCTCCAGTGATGACACTGCTCTGACCTGGGTTTTGGCCTGGGCCGAGCAGCGCTGCCCCATACCGTGCCTAGGCAATGTCAGGGGGACTTGGAGGCCACCTTATTCTGCTATGGTCAAGGTGCTGACTGTACAGACAAGTGACATCAGGCTGTTTGCCCTAAGGGGCAGAGGACAAGCTGTGGACCACTTTGTTTAATAGTATAAAAATAGCCTGTCTTGACTGGACAGCAGCATGGCTGCAAAACATGACATTAATTTCCATCCCCATGCCCATCTCCATGTTAATCTGCAAGGCAATATCAGTCCCTCTTTCAATTTTTCTGTAGGCAGGTTCACTACCAACATGAAATAACAAAAACTAGTACCTCAGTCCTGCCCTTGACACAGGAATGTTTTGTTAATATAATCACTGAATTATTCCCTTATCCATGATATTTATTAACACTCTGCTCTGAGTAGCAAACAGCTTTATTTTATTGCCATGATTTCTGGCTTTCTCACAGCCTTTAAAAATATGAACTGAAACACTCACTCCAAGATAGATCAAAAATATTACTACTTCAATACAAAATTGCAGGTAGTAAATCTTTTCAGATATGAAAATTAATCCCTCTGCTTGTTTAGAAAGACACATATTCCAAAACAAAATTGCAGCTGTAAGTGATCAGCAAAACTTCGCAGTTGATATCCCTGCTTGCTTTCAACTGATAGCAGAAGTACTTGGAACAAGGAAATCTCCTGCTTCTTTCATAGAAATATCAGCTGCAGTGCAGATGAGATTACTTGGATGCAGGACATCAGCAGAGAGAGCAGAGAGAATCTTCATTAACAGGGTCTCAATTAAACAGGATATTCAGGGTCGATGCTGGGCATATTGACTGCATTTTTGTTGTTTGCTCTGTGCAGGCTTCAGAGAGAAAAGCAAGTCCAGTCTGAGGACTCAGTCATTGACAACAGCTCTGATCTCCTAACGGAGCAGGACTTTCTCTGAGGAGGCAAAGCTCTTCTGGGTGAAAGATGGGACTTCCTGGGAGCTTAGTAGGAGACAGTGAAGACACCTAAAGTCTCTAAGGTCTACAGTAAACATAAGCCCATTCAGCTTCAAGTGCAAGGCATAAATCTTCGCATCTGCCTTCCCTGAAGAACATGCACATTTAAGGAAAAAAAAGAAAAGCCTCACATATTTTATTGCCCACATATACCTACAAGAAGTGTTCAGACACTCTGGCACTAATGGTGAGAGAAACTGTGAAGCCAGAAGAGCTGCAGTCCAGGGTCAGACAGAGCTCCATGGGTCTGTAGTCACACAATAGGTGCTCTGAGACACCTACCCAAGTGGGTGGTGAAACCTCCTGCCCAAGGAGCCCTTACACATTGTGTAGACTTCCCTACCTGAGCCAGGACAGAGTGTAAATTCACTATACAAGTTCAGAAAATGGTTGCTTTGGAAGAGCTAGTCATCTTGAGGCTTGTGATAGCTTGATCACTTTCTAAAAACCCTAAAAATACTCTTCCTAGTTTCCTCTGCAGTGCCATCATCATTGATTTGAGCGATAGGACCAACTGCTTGGTCAAATGAAGTTGACTATTCGATCCTAGCAGTAATTGATGTCTTGTACTGTATTCCTGGTGACCAGCCCTTAGAATGGGATTTGCACTCTTGAGTGAGCTCATGCAGCTCCAAAGAGAAGATAATCAATGCAGACAGGAAAACAAAAACAACAACAAAAAAAAAAAAAAAAAAAAAAAAAAAAAAAAAAAAAAAAAAAAAAAAAAAAGGAAAAAAAAGAAAAAAGAAACTTAACACCAAAAAATCCTACCCTATTAGTAGTACTTGAATCAAGATGTGCAGGAACAGAGGGCCCACTGTAGAAAATAAGCCAACTACATTTTGTAACTTTCAGGAAAGCAGCATATGCAGTGTGTTAGGTGTAAGGAAGACGGACACTGGCAGCCTCACAGTCCCACCTCCTGTGTTGCCAGCTCTCCATCCTTCAGTGTGTGCTTGGCTTTGCTGCCCTGGTGTGCAAGTATTACCTCAGTTTAGATGTCTTACAGCAGCAGGCTAGTCAAGGTGGATCTAATTAGGTCTCCCACTTGAGAAGGGGTAGTGATAAAATTGCACACTACGCAATCTAAGTAAAATAATCCTTTTTATTAAGTTTAAACTCACCATCAAGAAAGAAAATGAGAGCGAAGAAAGCAAAGCAAACTATCGCAGAAAGTATTTCACTGCCGTGGCCAGTTGAGCTTAAGGCCACGCATGCTTTCACTGGTTTGGTATGTTCTGAAGGAGGAAGAAGTTTACAAGTTTGTGCTGCTCACCGTGTGACCCAGCAAGGCTGCTCCACCCTGCCTCGCAGCAGAGCCTGCCAAGCCTGCTGCTGAGATTCCCTCACCGCCTCCTCTGGGATAGAAAATACAGCCCAGCTACTCTATTTCTCTCCTGTGTAGGTTGTCAGCGCCATGATAAAACATTTTTTTTTATTTTCTTTTTTTCTTTTTCTCTATATTCTGAGTTACTTCCCATTCTTCCTTAGGGGATATATAAATCCGGTCTTAATGGTTTATTCCTCAAGCACTAGGGACTACCAGATAAAATAATGCAAAGTAAGGAACATAGGCCAAGTATCTGTCCCAATAGTCAAAGTGAGTTTCACCACGGACTGCGAAGGGACTCAGACTTGGCCCTATTTCTGCAGATATGGAAAACATTAGTGAAGCTTTAGAACATGCCTGGGGCTCTGTCCTAACCTCTGTTGAGCAGCTATAGGAAAAATGTAAGAAACATAAATTTCTCCTTCGGTCACAAGCCAGGGCAGGAGACTTGTCCAATGAACCATCTGTGACAGCACAATTTGAAGGTGCCATACGCTTTCCATGCTATCAGGAGACTAATACATATGCAGCTTTCAGCAGCAACTACAGTCCTCAGGGAAAGGTGGGCTTCTTGTGGAGGTGGATGGCATGTCCCAGAAGGAGCTGCAGCCAAGACACAGGGTTGTGGTGGGAACACACAGTATCTCCAAGGCAGAGGAAATATTAGGCTGTTCTGTACTGCTGTACAAGCTGGGCAGGTTTAACTCTTACTTCATAATTACCAGAGCTAATTTATTATCTCATTATCATCACAGAAACTTAATCAACAGAAAGGTCATAAAAAAGCTCCAAACTTTTACACATTGCAAGATTCTGGCTTGTATATTCTGCTACATATTTGGAGTAAAGATCCCTAGCTCCATAGTCTGAGCAGAAGTGGACTTGGCAAAGGAGAGGATCTAATCAACTTCATTTGTACTTTGCCTTCTTTCACAGAAACTGGGAACATATGTCAAATCAAGCAACCACAGAAGTGTCCAGGATCATGGTTTTCATTTTTCTGGAAAAATAGAACAGATGGAAGGCCAAGTAACCACATCTATTCGTTGCACATGACTTTCTATCATGGGTGTGTAAGAGGTTAAATATCAGTCTTTCTCCTGTTGTTTGCCAGTTCAAGTTTAAAGAGTTTGATGTGGAATTATTCTTAAAGAATTCTGTATGAGACTGACAAAACCAGCTAAGCAATAGGAAAAAAAAAAAAAAAAAAAAAAAAAAAAAAAAAAAAAAAAGGAAAAAAAAAAAAAAAAAAAAAAAAAAAAAAAAAAAAAAAAAAACAGCACTCTAGTGTTTGAAATACAGTAACTGCAAGACTTAAAGAAGTTGAGAATTACTGTGGCGTGCTACGATTTTGCTATGGGAGGGAGGTTAAAATCTGTCCATATGGTTTGGTCTTATTATAGAATGATGCACATAGATACTGTAATTTCATGCACAACAAGTGAAAAGGGTGATATCTGCATAACACTATGTCACTTCCTTCTATCCCAAGGCTGTTCTGTATTCTGACCATTCTGTCATGACCTTTCTGGAGTTGAAATCAAGTAGCTCCCTGACAGCACGTGTGAAGGGTTTAGCTATGTTTGGTCTTCAATATAAAGATCCAGGCGTGTCATTTTGCCATGGCAAATTTAGAGCGAAAGAATGGATTAGTCATGGCAAAAATGCTAAGTGTAGATGAAACTCAGCAAAAGCTATGGGCTTGTTTTCTAGCACCTTGGTGAGGGTTGTGTCATTCTATTTATTTGAAAGGTTTTTGCTGATTTGTTTTCTGTTGTCTTGGGATTTAAACATGATGATAACTAAGAGCGTGCTGGATGAGACAGTGCTGCAACTGTAGAGGACCAAAACCACTATAAGAATACTACCTTTCCATACAGATAAAAGATGTTTATTATTTACATCTGTATTGCTTGAAAATTCTAGCCATGGACAGTGGTTCTCTACACTTCATGATGGTCTTAGCAAAGACCCTCAAAAGCTTAAAAACTAGGTATAAGATGGCTGTAGGCAGGCAGATAGCCACAGGACTATAAAGAAGCAGTGGCATGGAACCCATTCCGTAGAAGCATTTCCAGCAGACAAGCAGTCTGCCGTCCAAAAAGGTTGGGTGGCAAGGAAAGAGAAAATGTGAAGGTAGATTTTGATGGAGAATAATAAAGTATAACACTGTGAATGTTCCTAGTTCAGAGCATAAACTAGTCAGAACTAACTCCAAATGCATGGGGACAACACTTTGTGATTTCCAGCACAGGACGTATGACATGGTATAATCTGAACCCTGAGCAGCCATGTTTGTCTTCAGCTAATATGAGGGAAGAATTATTTTTGTCTTTCTGGGCAAAGCTCGAGACACTCCAAGGCAAGTGATGCTGGGGTGAGTGAACCCACCAAGTTTAGTGTTATGAATAAGTGTAATGAATAAGTGTCACATTTTCTTGTTGTAAGGCTTGTTTCTTATCTGGGACATGTGTGCCCAAAGCAAACTCTGTGAAGTTCATGGAGTTACACTGACTAATTTTGCTCTGGGAGATTCAAGTAAAATGCTCAACAATTGTGAGATTTCTATACTCAGCACTTCTGTCTGTCTAGATTCTTTGTCCTCCTGGGACCAATGCATCATCATACTTCTAAATGCTGAGTTTAGAGTGGAATTTCCTTTAATGCACATTCATTAGAGTATCACAGTCAAGGTTGATTGATTTCAATTCAAAAATAAAAAGGCATGAGATTCTCACATTCACCGGTATTTTTTTCCCTTTGTTTTTGGATTTTTTTCTAAAAAGAACTTCGATTTTCTGGTTGAGATTTGAAACACACAGAAGTCTGAGTGATGTCTAAGAAATTCTACACTATCGTTACTACAGCAATTAGAATTATTAAATATACCAAATAAGGATTGTAAAAGTAACGACTACACAGAGAAATATCAATTCCTACAGAAGGAGTCTCCGTTCCATCTAATAAGAAGCTGTTTTCTTGAGTTTGTGGTTTTATGTGAATAGAAACACGTATGCAAATAATGACATTTCTCCAAACCAAAAATCTTCCAGTTAAATTACTGTATAACAGAAGAACTTTCTATTTTTCCAGCTACATTATCCTTGACTTTGGACTTAGCAGACAATAGTCCTTTTCCCCAAAAGCTGGAAATCTAAATATAAAAATAAGAATGATTCATTTTCAAGTCTTTTCAAGTCTTATATGTAAAAACATATTAATATTGGCCTGATTAATTTTTTAGTAGTGGTCATCAATTTGTCACTCTGCACCTAGAAGTGGGTAGACAACAATGATTAAAAAAAAAATCACAAAAATTGAAATACAATCTTTTGACAAAGAAATCATATGCACAGGATTCTTACTAAATTTAAAAATGTGAAGTATATATGTCTATATCTGAGCTATTCATCCTAGACTTCTTTCACAATCATTGGAAAGTAGCAGTCATTACTAAGGTGCTATCAGACATCTACATGAGGGAAGGGAACTCCAGCCTATTCTTTCCACTAACTTTGAACACCAGTAGCTCAGACACATTGCTCACCATTGCAGACATCACAGTTTAGGTGAGCTAAGTCCCAACTCATATAACTTTTGCCTCGTTCCCCTGTATCTCATCTCTAAATTTCATATGCCCTACTACTACAGTAACATTTTTATGAGGAATTTCTCCGGCATCTTGAGAAGTATAAAATTTCATGACATTTAAGCCCAGTTTTGCAAACCTTGGAAGACATATCTACCACTTAGCAGCAGTAGCAACAGCTCAATCCTAAGGGCCAGTGGGTGCTTAAACCTTTCCCCTATAGCTCCAGGTACAGAAAGACTTACCGCAAGGGTGGGATTTACTTCAGAGAACTGAAATAATTTTACAATTATGATGAGTTCAAACCATTTTTTTAGGGCCCTGATTTTGTCACTGACAGCAAAGGCTCTTTTGGAGAGTGGATCAACAGGTGGTCCTAGGGCAGCTGAAGTAGATTGAAAGCATCACTCTGGAAGAGTACTTCCTTCTCCACTGACTGTAAAAGGGGCTGACAGACAAGCTGGGACCAGAAACCTGACTGTTACCCAGTAAATTTAGGTGAGATTAATTCTTGTTTTATAGCTCATGCACTTTTTTTTTTTTTAATCATTGGAAGCTAAGTCAGCTTGAAAGCGACCTCTGAGACTGGCCTCTTCATGCAATCTCAGCAGAGCTGATGTGCTTTAAAGACAGGTGAAGCCACTGGGACATTAAGAGACCCCTAACAAGTGGACCTTTGAAGTTCCCATTAGCTATTCTACAACATCAGAAGGAAAGAAATATTTGCTTTTCAGGACTGTTAAGCTAACAATACGGTCACCACGGAGGGTTGCACACACGAAGAGGTGACACACTGCAGATCACCCAGTTATTTCCAGGTGACTGACATCCCCACACAATGGCTTGCAGGTTACTCAGACCATATAGTGCATTAGCAGCTTATATGGATCAGTTTTGTTGGTGTATATACACTTTGTTGTGTGAGTACACACGTCACCCCCAAGCAATTAAAGCTGCTGTAGATGACAGGCCTATGCTACTGTAATAGTTTTAAGCTTTGCTCTGTCATAACCAAATGAGAAGAATTGGCTTTTAAATGGGAATCAGTGATAAATAATAAATGTTAAAATTTCAAAGGAAATTGTTAATCAGTTAGAGAAAGCAGTGTCTGTAGGTTTCGAGCAAATAAAAAAAAAAAAAACAGATTTGAAGGGTAGGAATGTACTTCTGAAAATGATGGGTTTTATCCACCAAAATTTCACTCAAGTTGTCATTTCAAAGTGTTTTTTCTGTCCCTACCACGAACCGATACAGGTAATCAAAACTTTGTAAAATAACTGCAGTTATGTAAAATTTGCTAACATTGAGCTGCCAATGTCTGGCTTTCTAGATCACCGTATCTATCCTGTTTGTAGTAACATGTTTATTTGTACTCCCTGGGGAGAACGCTTGTGCCTCCTAATCAAATAAATCCAATAAAATCAATTTCCCATGCAAATCACAGGAATTATGGAAGATATTTCATTTCCAAACCACTGGAACCCTTAAGGCGCCACGCACAAAGATGTCACTCTGTGCTTTGAAGCATCGTTCCCGAGATGTTCAAGAAGGTAGTAATTTTCTAGCTGGATATTTTGCAGTATCCAACAGCTGGCAGTTTCACCTGTTGCTAAACAGAAACATCATTTACTCTGAATCCCAGAGAGCCTTTTTGTGGTTATCCTAGAGTAAAGGAAAATTATGTGAAGAAAAACACATACAAACACTAGACATGCAAACACATAAAGAGGCTGGTAAGGTAGCCCTCACACTGCTTTTAGACTGTGTCTATGTTTTATCTCCCCCATCGCCTATATTTTTTCTCTCACACAGATGCACACCTGAGGGTAGAAGTCATCTCAAGTATCTTTATTCATCTAAAAAGCAAGTGTCTAGTCTAAACTGGTTAACTAGCTTCTCTCTAGAGTCTGTGCAGAGAAAAAAGTGAGAGGCAGGCACATCCAGAGGGCAATTCACTCACCTGCATTAGACACTCAGAATGGGATGAATCAGCATTTAGAAATGCTCCTCTCTCTCCTTGACTGCAGAGGGAATGTAGGCAACCTGCCTAGAGAAGACAACTAACTGGTAAAGTTAGGTAAAGTGAATACCACTCCATATGAGGGTATACCCTGCTTTTGGAGAGGGTGCCATCCTTTGTTGTGATTTTTCATGCTAGCAGAAGAGAATAAATCTTTCACTGAGACAAACCAGAAGAGTAGTTGGAATCTAATCTGAACTCTAACTGCACCTTTTTGCTAGAGACAGTGTTTGGAAAAAGTGTCCTCAAGTTTGCATGCACCAACATGCTTCCTGCTTCAGGTAGGAACTGGAAGTGGTGAAACAGCACAAGCCATGGCTCTGTTGCAAAGCAGTTCCCATGAGATTTCTTCCCAGGCTGAAAAAGTTAAGGATGTTGGAATAGTTCAGTAAAGCTCTGAGTAACCATCCCCACTTTTGAATGCATCAAACAGAGCAGAGCAATTGTGAGATTCTTCATGGTCTTCTTCAAAGGCTGCCTAAATATCATTTGAAACTGCAGGGTAGTATAATATAAAGTAGACCAACTAGAATGCAAGATAGGGCACACAGAGAACACAAGGCACAGTGCATTAACCGCCTGTGTAATTCATGGACATAGTCATTATTTACTACAGCTCTGAAGAGACTACCAATAGCCCCCTCAGGAATTAGCACTCACTCTGTGCTTGTAGCAGTAGCATTCATCCAGTTAAAGCCCAATATACCTCTCACAGAAAATGAAGCAGAGAGTTATGGAGACAGAGAGTTGTTTAATATGAGGCCCCACGCTACACACTACTCAAACACTTTCTGGAGAGAGGACTGCTCCTTTCCTCCTGGAATTCCAGCAGTGCTCGGCACTCCGCAGCAGCAGTGTGGAGGTGTAAAAGTCAAAATCTTCACTAACATTGAGTGCCCATTCTAAGGCACCTAACACCCGATATTTTTAAAAGACAAAGTATTGTATAGCATTTGGCATGTAAGAGGTACAGATTTTTCCAATTTAACTGGAGACAGTCAATCCTCAGAACTTCCAAAAAACAAAACAAAACAAAACAAAACAAAACAAAAAACAACAGATCCTGGGATGCTTTATCCCAGCTAAATGTTCAGAAAATGGGACAAAGTAAAAGAAAATAAAATTAAATATGTATATATATATATATATCAGAAGTTCTTGTAAGAAAAATCATTTGAAAGTCTTGCTTAACATGAAAAGAGAATGTAATGGAAGATACAGACAGAGATTTCTTCATATCTGTAGATAAATATCTTAATTGCAAGTCTTTTCTCTTACCACAGTTTATTCTTTTTTTCCTGAACATCCTCCCAATTTTGCAAAGGTCCTACAGAAAACATTTCATTAAACAAACCTTTCAGCTTTCAGTCCTTACATTATTCACTGTGTTTTAAATGGGAAGCTGAAGACCTCACCTATAATCTTTTGAAATTTGCTCTGCAAACTTAATGAAAATAGAATCTTTTTTTTTTTTTTTTTAACTTGTCCCCCTTTCCAACCAAACAAGAAGCTCTCAGTGGGACTATCTAGCTTGCAAAAAAATTTTTGTCCCTTTCTTCTTTCACTCTTCAAAATCTTTCAATAATTCATCTTTTCCTTCTCCCAAATTCAATATCATCTACATTTTGCCTCATTAAGCTGGGAAAAATCCTTTTTCATTTAAGAGTGAAAGTAAAGTATCTCAAGACAATTGGTTAGGGAGTCACAGCCATCAGTGCTGCAATTTGATATCAGTTCTGCCTTTAAATAAATGATAATTATAGCTTTTGGATTAAGAGGTTCAGAGACTGAGCTCTATAGTTGACATTGTCCAACTACGTTAAAATGGAATTAAACAAAATCCTCCAATTTTATAAAATGGTGCAAATTTGCAAGGTGCAACTTAAAAATGCAAAGGCTGCCATGTCGTAGTCTGATAGAAAAGCTCTGGGACTGATAGTTAGACTGAAGGTAAAGAGGACTATATACTGCTTAATGAGAAGCAAGGTGTCTGTGACATACTTTGGTCACATCTATATTTTAACAAACACAGCCTATGTACTTAGTGGCTATCATCACCAAAATGACCCAATTGGAAGAAAAGCTGGAAACTGATTTCTAGTTTCAGTTTTATTTTCTAAAGAAAGGATATTTCTAACCTCTTTCTTTGTGATTAAAGCCTTGGACATGCAAACTGCTAGAAAACTGATGTAACCAGATTGTCAGGATGGAAAGAAACAAGCAGCTGGGATCCCCATCTGCTGCAATAAGGAGCTAAGCTAAAAATCCTCCCAACATACTCATCTGAGGTAAAATGAGTCAATAAAACCGTATTTTTATCCATAGAATCAACCCACCAATTCCTTTCTTTTCCTCTACTTCCCTTTGCCCTCCCCTTTTACAACATACTTAAACCAGCATTGTCTGATACAGTCAGGCTTGTTATCCAAGTCAGCGGTCTTCTATATGAATAAAAGCTGTAGCACATAATTTATGTTTAATGTCAAAGGCATTGTTTGTCTCATTGTCTTCAGCAATGCAACACAAATGTGTCAATTCTGGCACTTCCTCTGTCAATAGTTCCCACAATCGCCACTCCAGTCTGATGGAGCTACTGGTGTTAGTGAAGCTACATTAAGTACTTGATGCAGTCGTTTTACCTTGAATGCTAGTCAGCAATGTAAATATATAATTATATATTTTTTTATTTTTATATAACTATAAACTATAACACAGTAATTCCACTGCCAGTGACTCTGGAAACTAAGACAGAGGGAATGCTATTTTAAAGAATTATTTAAAATATGATAAAAAAAGACTGGTTCAGATGAGTGACATGATTTCATATTAGCATGGGAGAAAAAAAAAATCAAGGAAAAAATAGGAGGCAGAGTTTTAGAAACGTATCATTTTTAACAAAATGGCCATTCAATATTTAATATCAATAAAGTTGAAACTGAAGTCATGTGGCATTTTTGCCTTTGTTATTATTAATTAATTCCTTTTTTTAAATAAAAATAAAACATTCTGTCTCCCTACTCTTTTTAAATATTTTTCTTTTTATATTTTTTTAATTCTATTCCCTCTATGTTAGCTTTGCTCTTATTTTTCCAAATTAAAATGCTTTTGTTCTGTAAGTACAAATATTTTCTGCTTTTTTATTTTTCAATCTTGTGTTGGGGTCCTTTATCTCTTCTTATTTCAGCTCTTATTTACTGAATATTTGACCCTTCACCATAGTTCAGGGGCAGCCCTCTTGTTTAGGCTATTCAGCTTTAATTTATTTTTTTTACAAAATGGAAGCCTAAGATGGAAGATATTTCCTTTCAGAAAGCTTTACATTTAATTTAGAATTTTAAGATCTTAACCATAGCAATCATTTGATTACTGTATATGCATACGTAAGGTTACATCAAAATGTTTATGACAAAGTACTAAATTTTCTCCAGAAATGGCATTTTATAACCCAAAACTTTAATATATTATTACAGAAAGCATTTAAAATGCACTAATTATAATCTACAAATACCCTACCTGTTTTTTAGCTCTTTAAACAATTTTTAATTTTTTTTTTTTTTTTTTTTTAAACAGAGAAAAGCACAGAAAGAGCACAAGATAGAAAGAGGGGAGGAAAGCGGAAACAGTTCATAGCTTCAGGGTACACCCTTATTCTAGTAAATGCAAACACCAAAAAGCAAAATATGGTGAATGAGCCATCGTGTTTTGAGGAGTCTTGGCTACAATGACATTCCGCCTTGTTTGACAAAAGATGGTAATCACATACACGTATTCACTCATCAACCTGCTGGATATTGTCAACACCTCATAACAGACACAGACCGTGTCCATAGGATTATGGCGTTATGGCTATATAAATTCATAAACATCAGGCTATCATAGTTTCACTAAGCCTGCATGGATCTTGATGTGATGATTTCAAAATATTTTTCAAAATACAGCTATATTTCTGCTCTTTCATATGTTCCACATGACGATCTTCTCATGCATGGGCTCGGTTTCCCCATTTCCCCCCCATATCTGACAGCTTCAGCGACACACCTTCTTCAAGTACTTTGTCTTTGAACGAGTGTTTAAGGATCAGCACTTTGTATGTGCTCACCGATACTGAGAATAAAGCATCAGGAGGTGCCCTTGTGTAAAGCCTTAGTCCTACGCAATCTGTTTTTGTCAGGCACCATCAGCAACATCCCAAAAGCTCAGTGGCTGGGTGGTAGACGTGACCCACCAGGCACTGCAGCAACATGCCTGTGACTTCACTGTAGCTCCATTTGTGGTATCACACAGTGTACCAGCCACCAGGCCCTTGACAAGACCACAGGTAACGAGCACAGCTGAAAGGACAAAATGACAAAAAAGTCCCAAAGAGGCAGCATTACACCAAGGCTTATTGGCTATGGTAAAAACAAGTTTAAGGAGTATAAATAGCAAGCAGAACTCTTCTCTCTAGCGTTGATGGCGCACTGAGGGTGTTTTTTAAAGTGCTCTTCAAATTTGGTGCATGAATTATCACCTCTAATAGCTGATAATTAAACCACTTCAGCAAAGCTGTGAAATAGAGAGGACTAGCAATAAAATCTCAATCTCACCTGGCAATTATTTTGAAACTATGCTCCAAATAACCAGATAAATAAATCTGTCTACGTCACAGACAATTCTCTGCAGACTGACAATTCCATAAATAAACACACACAGAGATGTACACATTCACATCTATATGTATAAGCCTCAGTGAAATATGGAATAGGTCTTAAAATCAATTGTACAATCAAGGAGAAGAATATTATAAAACTAGAGGAGCACTCAATGAACTCTCTTGAACACTGTGTAACTGGCTTAAGAACATAATACAAAAGGCTAGATTAAAAAAAGAGCCAATAAGCAGATATTTTTCATTTGTGGAATCTGAAAAGCTATCTGGCAGTCCTGCTCATTGTTCTGTTTTAGAAGTAAAACAAACTGTTCTAGCGACAAGTATCGATTTCACCATTAAAAGAAAACTACCCATTCATAAATATTAAGTGATGATATTATCTCTTTCCATGACTGCTTTCTTATAGGCAACAAAAGAAACATAATCCACATCCAGAAAAACAATAAATAGCTTTAGCAGTTACAGAATCTACTCATCCAACACATCTCTAAAATGGAAAACTGGAAGGACATTTTGGGAAGCTCTCCCACTAGAGAAAAATGTAACAGCATCCTATAAAAGACCTTGCAATGCCACAGACTAACCTCTATAGACATGGAAGTATTCCAAGACTTTTGATCTGATGAAAAATACTCTCTCTGTTTCTTATCTTTTAAAAAAGAAGTTTTTGTGCACTGTAGTTGAAGGATAAAACAAAACAAAACAGAAAGACATACAGTTGCGTTCATTAAGAAGCTTAACATTTAGAATCTCTTATAAAAATTATGTGTTAGAGAACAGAATTTGCCTGTAAAGTAGAAAAGAGCTTGTCCTCCTTAGAAACCAGTTCTGGAGTTTTTAATCCTTGTAGGGAAGAAAGTAAACCACTGGAAAATCCTTGATTGTTGACAGTTAAGTAGTACTTAGGTCTAAGGACATCTTTACCAAGGACAAGGATATCTTTACCCTTTTCTCAGAATTATGAAATTTGATTTATAATTATAGTACACAAAAACTATTGACTTTCAAAAATTGTCACGAGCTTTGACATTTTAAAATGTATCTGGATTATGTTTCCATCTCTTCTTTGCAACTACACTAGGGCCAATTGCAGGAGTAAATTAAGAGGGGTCAGAAACCTGTGCACTGTTACACAATATTCACAGTGCAGAAACATTTGAAAACACTTCCTGTGGAGAAAATTTTTCCAATCTGCCCTTAAAAATAACTATTCAGTACAGAATTTAGCATTGGAACCGGTTGCCCAGAGAGGTTGTGGAGTCTCCCTATGTGGAGATCTTCAAAACCCATCTGGGCATGGCTCTGGGCAACCTGCTCTGGGTGTCCCTGCTTGAGCAGGGGGTTGGACCACATGGCCTCCAGAGGTCCCTTCCCACCTCAGCCATTCTATGTTTCTGTGATTCTGTGAGCAGGTAAGGTCAATCCTATGGGAAACTCGTATATCCAGCCCCAACTGAATTATATCATTTGTAGAGGAAGGTAATTTGGACTAGAATGAAACATCTATTTTGCCTCCACATGAGACTGCCCTCTCCCTTGTATGTTGTGCTACATACTTTCTCACTAGAAATACTTGAGAATATTTCTTTTTACTAGTCGTAGGCATAGACACTTGCCTGAAGGCAAGTTGTAATGGGGAATAGGACTGAGAAAGGAAGGATAAAAATAGGAATGGGAATATGCATGGACAGACAGAGAGATAAACTAGAATTGTATGTTTCATTGATTTCTCTTGAGTTATTCCTAATTTGCCCAGTAGGAAGAATATCAGGCCCAAAAATTCATAGCTAATATTTGATTCAGAAATGTCAGAGCAGAAGGGAACAGTGCCAGTGAATAAAGTGTTTTCCCTAATGAATACATACATATCATTAGGATTGAACTCTTTATTTTATAATCAGTACAGTCACTAGAATTAAATATAAATCCAAGTGCTTTAGATAAAGCCATCATCACTCGTGATAGTCATGTTTCGTGCAGTAGCTTTTATTATAGTGTAGGCAAGCAATGACTTTGTTTTTGCAGTACCAAAACCTCCCACTCTATAATCTACATCAGAATAAGTAGAAAGAAGTTTTCAAAATTTCTCCGAAGCTGACAAGGAGAGAACAGCAGCAAGAACTGCAAACAAAGAACATTTCAGTTTTGAAAAACTCCTGCAAAATTTGATATGTTATGAAAGGTATGTTTCAGATAAGTCCAAGAGCATCAGGCAGAAGTTTCTGACTGGAAAAATCATATTGTTATAGAATTTGGATATATTTACACATTTTAAGTCCAAAGCCATAATTCAAGTATCTTCTCGTTCTTGTGAAGAATGAAGTAAATGCAAGACCTACAGTTAGGAATTTATGAGGAATTTTTGTCTGTGTCTGGAGGTTATGTTGGGGAGGGAGGTCACAGCTTCTTTTCAGTATATTAGTTCTACAGCTGTGGTGCTAGAGGCAGTATATGGAAGACCCTCTGGTGTCATCATTTAGTTGCTTACTGACAAATGGCCTGTCATTATTTAAGTCACCTTCCCCTTTATCAAATGCTCTATCCATATCACAAATTAATGTTTTTTATACAATATTATTGTTTTATATTTCGTTGTACAGTCTTATATAATAACATCTCAAAATAAAAGAGGATAAGGCCAAAAAAAAAAAATACTGAAAGAAAAAAATGTTCTGAATGGTACAGTTCTACTGTTTTCTGTCCTGGTCTTAGAAGACCAAGCATACATAATGATGAAAACATAACACTACAAAAAAAGTTATATTTAAGGAATCCCTGTACCAAATTATGCCAAGGAAATATGAACTCAGATAAGCTGTGCTAGTACAAAAATTAACTGCAGTGGTAAATTAGACAGAGATTGATAGGTTTTGCAGATGGAGCAGTGAAAAGTGAAGTGGATAGTGAGATCGCAAAGTCAGTCCTAAGCTGATCGTGAAAAGTTGCAGATGGATCTCACAACACCAGCCATCCAGGTGGTTTAATGTAAGATGAAATTCAGTGCTGATAAGTTCAGTGCATGTGAGAAGAACAATTTTAACTGCATGTATACATCAAGAGCCTCTAAATTACCTAATAACACTCGGGAAAGAGATTTTAGATTCATTGTGAATACTCTTAGAAAATGTCAGCTCAGTGTCTAGTGATGGTCAAAAGAGCAGACAGCATCATCTGAATTGTTAGGACAGGAAGAAAGACCAAATCAGAACAGAAAATATTATGCTGCTGTAAAAATCAACGGTACACCCATTTCTTGAATCCTACATGCAGTTCAGGTCCCCCCATTATGAAAATAATAGAGTAGATCTAGAAAAAGTGCAGAAAAGAGCAATAAAGATCAGATTATTGAATGTCTTCTTTGGGAAGAGAGACTAAATATGATATTAGAGATTAAGATAATGCTCTTAAGCAATGAATAAGGGCAAAATACAATAGAGGTCTATAAAATCAGGTTTGCTAGAGAGAAGTTGCATGTACAACATATATTGACAATATGTGCCATGGGTCGTACAAAAATATCATTAGACAGCAGGCTTAAACCTAACAAAAGGAAGTACTTTTCTGAACAACACATAAATTGTAAAACTCATGGCCACAGGAAGTTCTGAAAGCCAAAAATATAAATGGGTTAGGGATTAGACTGGCTTTTAAAAGCAGCAGTATGGGTGTGACCTCCAACTAAGACAGTCCCTAGGCTGCTGATTGCTGGAAGACAGGAAAGCAAGGCTGGAGAACATAATTTCCAATACGCCTTTTAAGATCAGAATATTCAGAGGGTGATATTTTCCTTTCTGGCTTGTGAATAATAAAAAGTATTACTATGTATTTTCATTCTCTCTCTGGATATACAACCTATTAAAATATTCCTGTTCCCTTTAAGGCAGAAAAGCTAAATATCTGGCTCTTGATTCCATTTCAGGCTGAAACTCTCTTATGCTACTGCTGGTCACAGAAAGAGGGATACAAAGGTAAATGGGGCTTTTTCATCTTAACCTCTTGCTAAACATCTAGTAAAACAAGACTCACAGAACTACAACTTTCTTAATGGCTTTTAAACAAACACTGAAGGGAAAGTAAAATCCACAGTGCATCAAAATATAAGTTTCTTACAGTATCATGTAAGAATTTTCTTCCTTACCATGTCAGCTTCCCCAGTTTTTTATGACTTACACAAGCTTTGTATCAGTCACAGAAAACACATCTGAATTGTAACTCCAAATGCTCTGGTATTATACAGCAGATAAGTCTAAACTTAAGAGCTAGAGAAAAGGACAGGAAGAAAGTATAATATCTTCCTTAATGGTATCATCAGGCAGTTTTACTTCAAGGGTCCTGTTATGTCTTGTTTTTGTCTGACATAAAGTTGCATAGCCAGGAATACCTTCAGAAATGCTGTCAGAAAACCATTTTTTAGCTTTTCTGTTACCAAAGGAACAGAAACTTTCTTATGATTTATATTTCCATTTCTGGAAGTATATGGTAGTGTCTATGCTGTTCATAACATCAGCTAAATAACAGATCATCTGACATTTCTTTAGTCTTCTCAATATAGTGATCTTAATGGAAACCCTAATGGATCCTAACTGTACTTCTGCAATAAATATGTCCTATCAGCTATCTGCTGTAGGTTGAGTTTCCCTATTTTAAGATCTTATTGTATTTTTTCAAGTCTAGCAGTTAGAGAGTCTGGACACCAACCCAGCTGAGTGTCCTGCCTGCAGCAAGTCTGGAGAGTTCATTAGGCAAAGCTTGCAGAGAAACCATTGGAAGGAGGCAGAGGTAACCGACTGAAAAAACATTTATTTCAGGGCTGTGGTTGGAATGTAGCATCTTTTATAGCAGCTGAGGCAGTTTCTTACACAAGGATTTGTGTAAATAAATTGTGTTAACTTAGCAAAATGTGTACTGAAATGCTGTTATACTAAGAAGCTGTTTTTATATTTTTAAAGTTTTTGAGTATCTAATAATCTACAAGGAACCACATTTTTTGTTTTGTTTTCTTCTAAATACAAGTTGCAGAGATGGAGGTACTGAGCAGGTGATAGTAAAGACAAATATTAAAGTTTTAAGAGAAATACAAGTTTAGTTGCAGATTTCCTCCATATCTGCTGATGGAAAGCTGAATGGGGACAGAGGTGACCTTCTGGGTGCAGTCCAGCATCACAGTAGATGTTTGAGCCCTGGAGCCTGTCGTTCCTATTCTCCCATGGAAACCTCAGGACATGATCCATACCTCCGAGTTTGCACAGCCATATCTCATTCAGATGCCCTGCACAGTAAAAGCAGAGAAACAGACACTTCTGGGGCACAATTCACCTCACACATTTTAGTTGTTTACTTGAGGTTGAGATGAATTACACTGTAAAAGAAACTATTTATTTCTATTGACTTTAAAGGGAGACTGGTTGACTTGCTCAGGTAGAGCCATCTGTAGTGAAGTGCCTACAGTTAGGTGAGATGAATCCCCCAGAATTTTCTTGCTTGCTTTCCTGCCACGGCTACACTCACCAAATCCCCAAGCCAGTTTCCTTTGTCTATATTCTCTTCCTTGGGAGAAACTGAAGTCACCCAGACCTGGTATTACTATGGGCTTTGTTCACAAGACACACAAAGCCCAGTGTCTATATCCCTTTTTTCACTCTCAGATCTGCAAGATCTGCAAAAGCCTTAATCCTCACCTGCTCATCTGAATTCAGTTACGTTAGATTTCATGTTAGTTACATCAGTTCCCTCCCATGTCTTCCAGGTGGCTTCCTATGTCCATGAAAGAAGAGACAACAGCATGCCTTGTAATCACTCCCCACTCCCCAAGGGAGCCTGGTTAGACAGGCTCTGCTTTTTGCTTTCCTTAGAGCATAATTCTTCTGTCCTCAGTCATGGACACAGTCTCAATAGTGTCCAAGAGAATTACTCCCTTGAGTTAATGCTGCTGAACCACTGTTTCACTTCTCTTTAATCATGCTAATCTTCATCTTTTATTCACTACCTGATAACAATGGAATTGCAAGCTCTGCCTTACCTTCATCTAAATTTTAGACAATACTATATAATCCAGTTAGAAATTCTAAAGAAGATGGGAGATTTAATTCTTTATTAGTGATGCCATAGGTGAGTTAGTCATCTCATGATCAGAGGAATCAGAAAAGAAAAATCTGATAGGCAAAGCATTTTTTTCTGTTGTCATATTTTTCTGGCTTGGAAGTCATATCTTGTCCTGCTTTATACAATACTGAAAGTAAAACTGATCTCCTGACATCACAGCATTTCACTGGGTGGCAGAAACAAACAGGCTGATTTTTAAATTGCTGCTATGGCTACTCTGACGGTCTGTCAGGAAGCCAATACCATTCAACACCTATATGACTGATTATACCTCAATCCCTCACCAGACAACCAAACAGATGTCACCACCAAGGATGCCTAGTGGCTGCTGAATAACATTTCTGCTGCAGTGACACGGCCTCAATCAGGAAGAGAGGGGATTTTCCTGGGGAGGTAATTACCTCTTACTGATATGAAATCTGGATGCCAAAAACAATGAGGGTCCTAAACAGTGTGGTACAGGGAACAAATTTAAAAAAGAATAGAGGCATCCAACCTTACCAAGAAATGGTAAATATGAGACTAGCAACAAATATTTTACAGAACCAGACTGAACTCTGTTTGAATGAATATCTTCTCAAAGTGCCAGGGATGACAAATACCATATTCTTGACTGCACTAACACATTATTCAGTCAACACAACACATTCTAGTGAAGAAATGCTCTTTGCTTTGAGCTGATATGCAGGAATGCTACCAAGGCTCAGGCAGGACATTCAAATATATTTCTAGTATATTTTGCATAAACCATTTCTGAGGAAGAAAAAAAGCTTCTGAAATATGAAATTCACACTAAAAACAATGACTATGTTGATGGTTCCATGACTTATTGCAGAATTAGAGCAGTAACCTGTGTGTTTTCCCGCCTCCTTGAAATACACCGTGATAAACACACTGAGATAATGATAGTGATATGTAGTCCACTCACACAAGAAGAAATACATTCCAAATATGCATTCATCACAGCTTTAGTAAGCCCTGGAAATAAAGCAGCATTCTTACCTGTACACAGTCAGGTTTCTTGCTAGAGACAAGAGCAGCATTTTAACTATCTGCTGAGTCTCTACTTCATTTCACTGCATTGCAACTTTGAAACCGCTTTTTCTCTCTGACCTTGCATGGATTTTTGTTTTCTGGGGGCATTTTTCTTCATTTTTAGCTTCATAGTATGCTCAATGCGGTCAACTATTAAATGTGTAAGGCTTATTTATTTATTTCGTATTTTGGCTAAGTCCCAGGTAGCTCTTAAAAATGTAAGCTTTACTACTTTATTTATACTCAAAACACCTATTATTATTTACAAGGATCTGGGCTAGAGCTGTTTAATGTGAATGCCTAAAACATCATGCATAAATCTATACTGAGCCCCCATAAAGAAACTGACTCAGAGGAGGGAAACTTCCTCCCAGGACAAAAGCTTTGATCAACTCTGTTGATAAGAGTAAGCACATAAACTCCCTTCAACTCCACCAGAGTAGCTTACCCAATCGCACACCAAATGTCTGTGGCAGAGCATGAACCAACCATTTCAAGTTTCAGAAATTCCTAATTCCTGTATTGTTCTTGGTAGAATGATGTATTTTTCTTGTTGCTGTTGTTAATATTTTTCATCTGAATTGGAGTAATACTTAAATAGAATATGGTCCCTTGAGGTATTGAGTATACCTGAAGAGCACTGTTGAAGAAACCTGTCTCTATATAGCACACAGGGACTGTCATTGCTTGGCGCTCCTCCATTGCCCGTGCAGCACTTTGGGCTGCCTTGCAAGTAGTGAACTCCACCTGATCCAGAAAAACAGCATCTGATGGCTCAGCAGGGAGCAGGAGCCCCAGTACCTTGGGAGATACTGGAAACCACACACAACCCTGAAGCCTCATCTCTGCTCTGTAAAAACACAGGAACTGCTTGCATCATGGAGAGGCCAGACCATAGGATACCCTCTTTCCCTCTGGTTGCCTCTGGGCTGTGGTGGTCATTTCTGTAGGCAACCCCTGCCCACTCCATTTTATATTCTGGACACATGAATCACAACATTTTGTCTGTCTCTATCTCAGGAAAATAGGAGATAAAGGTTTCCTTGAAAACTAGGCTCTGAATAGGACCAGCCATCCTTTCAGGGGGATTTTGTACCTCAAAAAGGCTGAAGGATCAAGAAACTCAGACAAAGGAAAAGAAGGCCTGAACCAGGCCTTATATAAAGGCCTGGTTTATTTTACTGTTGACTTTAACTGGCTTTGCACCAGGCCCAAATTGCACAAGTTGTTTGATGAATCAGATATTTAAACGAAGCCAACTGAGAGGACCTAAAGAGGCTATGCAAAGGAGACATTGCCAAATTCCACACATACAGCAATGTGTAACGTTAAGAGGCCAAATGTTTCTTCAGAAAAATGTAGACAGTTTGTAGAAAATATGCAGCTTAAAGCTGATCTTTACTGCATGCTAGGCATGAATATTTTACTGCACCAGCAGAGAAGAAACCTATAGCTATCTAATTACAGATCTCTCAGCTCATCCGCACTGATTAAGAACCAGACAGTGATAAGACGGGCCAAAGACTGTTCTTTCAGCTAACACTTGAGAGGCCGTGTTAGCCTTGCACGATCCCTGATAGTGTGATGGAAAGGAGCAAGGAGCATCTGTCAGTTTAGACTGCATATCAAGGCACACAAATGGCAAGCGTATTAAGCTATGACTGTGACAACAAGGAAAGCTGAGTCCAGCTTTTACATCCCTGCTGTAAGCCCAAGAGAATGTGCAGTTACATTTTCCAGGGGCTTTAAGGGTTTTGCAGCTCCCCCTCAAGTCCCTAAGGAGCACGGTCTGCCGCCTAGCACTGAAAGTCTCCAGCAGGTCCTGCAGAGGAGTCTCACTGGATCACCCTTAGGCATATGTTAGTGGGGGGCTGGCTGCAAACGCTGAGGTGTTGGGGAGGTAAGGTCCACACAGTTTTAAGAACATCAATGTCTTGTGGCCACAGCTTTGTCTGTTTATACGTGTGCAGCAGTCACTGTAGACTTGGACATGTCACCAAATATATGCCAACAGGGTTTACTTTGTGTTAACTGTCCAAGCGGACTTAGTCATTTATATACTTCAAAAAATATCTATTTACTTCTAGTAAATATCTGTTTCTACAGTAGATTTCTACAGTGAATGCCATTAAGATAGTTGTGAACCAGTGAACAAGTGTTTTTACTGCCGCTGTTACAAACCTGGTAATAAAACGTTGTCTTTACTGATACCAGTACAGCAAGGCTGTTGAAGAGTTGATAATGAACTTTGTGTCTTTATTCACCAAGAAAGCAGTTATAACTTGACAAGGTGGAGAAGGTAGTCAACAGCCATTACTTAAAATGTAACATACTTCTAGAACCAGAGTTCTAGAAGACCTCTTCACACTGTGAGCAGAACTGTTTTAGGTTTTATGCAATGCTATTTAAGAGCTGTAAGGGAAATGCTGAGCCCAACACAGCTCTTTTTAAGACCTGGAAAAAAAAAAGGGGAGGGGGGATTCAAATTGTGAATTGACCTTAAGGGCTTTATAACCAGGGTAAGAATCTCATACCCATCTGTAAAGCTCCCTTCTGAGCTTAACCTCAAATCCCTGGTGCAAAAAGACTGAAAAGGATATGTCAACTTTCTGATAGTCCTGAGGCCAAAGAAAGAGACAGAGAGGCCACTGAAACATATGTCTAAATTACACATCTGGCCTCTGCAGCTCAGCACAGGACCCAGGGCAGAAAGGTAGTTCAGTGATGAACCTTGTCACTGTATAATATAGCTGTACATCATAATATGTCTTCACAAGAAGTAAATTGCACTTTTTCAGACTAAATCTTTTTTATTGTAGACTAAGGAAAACAATGATCAAATTAAAGAAAAAAAAAACAAACTCTTTGTGAAAGGTCATGGTCTTCCTACAAGGAAGACCTGAAACCTTGAGCAGAACTGTTACCCTTGCAGAAAGCAGTCCATGTAATTAAATGCAGAAAACTAATGCATATAATGAAAGTTACATTTGTCTAGCAGAAGAAGCTAAAACCTAACATGATGTTAGCTGGTTTGACTTAAATCTCAGTTTGGACAGTTTCCAGGACAGAATATAAAAATTATGATTCAATGATTTCCATTCTTTGTGTACTTTTGAAAAAAAAAAAAAAAAGAAGACATTTTCCTTCTGGTGCTTTCCTTTACCAAAAAATAAAACCAATAATACAAACTAGGTATTTCCAGTAGAGACAGGAGAATATGGATTCACTATAAAAGGTGCTGGTAAAAACTCATCTGATTAAACATAAGTCCCTGTTCACAAAAGTTAAATTAAACTCTGAAATAGGTGCTGGGAAGGGCAGTAGGATCAAGGCAGAGGAAGATTCAGATTTCCTGATGATTCTTCTTTTTACATGAAATGACAAAGATGATACATATCTAAAAAACAAGAAATTCAAGGGATTCTAAGGAATTAAAGTACATTTGCAGTACAGAGCAGGATGACTCCGTTGGTGAAAACTTTGTTTTGCTTGAGTTGTATTCCAAGAAGTTAAAATGTGACTCAATGAACAGAAGAGGCTTCCTGCTTGTTGTTATTTATTCTTTATCATTTGCTCAGTGCTGACAGTGCATCCTCTATTGTGCTTGACACAAAGACAGCCCCTTTCCTACCGATTAGAAGGGGCTTGTAAGATTTACATCTATAATGTGCAATTTATACTCATACACTGTTATTAACTTTGTTCTCATGGGCTTTGCATACAATGGGGAGTTATTAGGAGGGCTTTTAAAGGGGAGTAGTGGGTAATTTGGCAAACTCTGAATGGGAATTTGGCTTTCTGCATGTAATCCATGCCCATGTCTAGCCTTCTTTCCTCATTAATGTAATTTCTTTCTGATTGTTCTTTGCCCCAGAGTTCCAAAAAGGAAAGGGAGAGGGAGAGGGAGAGGGAGAGGGAGAGGGAGAGGGCAGGGAAGGAAAGGAAAGGAAAGGAAAGGAAAGGAAAGGAAAGGAAAGATTTTAAACTAGTTTTATCTCATTAAACAGAAATTAGGAAAATATTCTGCAGTAGCCATAAAACAACAAGTTCCATTTAAAAGAAAAAAAAAAGTATTTAAAAACTGTTTAAACTTCCCAGCTTCATTTTT
>VXAA01003849.1:1499308-1529059 GCA_013399115.1 Anseranas semipalmata | reverse complement strand
TTTTTTTTTTTTTTTTTACAAGGAGCCACTGTTTAGTTTACAGTAAGTCAAGAAACAGGAGGGATGATAAAGTTAAGCTCATGCTGTTGAGAACAATTATCCTGGCCCAGAGACATATGTAACCCCAGAAGGTTGAACAGACCACCATAGCTTAAAGGCAATAAGATAAAAGGGCACGTGCTACTTGGGCCCAGTGGGAGCAAGGCCACAGCCTGTGAACAGAGCCCACTCTGCTTTCATTTGATTTGTGCCTCTCTCTCTCTCTTATTTTTTTTTTAAATTTTGATTTATTTAATAAGACCCTGGTGCATTCATTGTAAAGAAAAAGAGAATGGTATCTGGGACAACATGACAATATTAATCTAACATTTGCTCCAGACAAAAATAGCCAGGCCAAGAAACATGGCAGCCTCTCTTTCTAAAAGATTGGAGACACTCAAGCAAGATGTGAAGTAAAATAGATGAAGTCACGGGACATTTAAATTCAGCACCAATAGAATAACAGCACCTTTTCTTTTATCCCTGTCTCATTAATCAAGCTGGTTAATTGTTGACATAATGATTTCACAAGTTCATGTAGTACACAAAAGGATTATCCTCAAACTGCACATAGTATTTGGTATTTACTTCTACATATGCCAGTCTCTCTACATTAAAATGTGAGGGTGTTTTTCATTTTCCTTTTTCTCTTATCCAGTTTTCCTGGAAAATGAAATGTAAGTTGCTCTCAAAGATGGAAATGCATAAACAGAGAAAACTTCAGATAACAATTAATAAAGGAGAACACATCTTTTTGAAAAGAAAACAGTAAAGGAGATAAAGGTAGAGAAATAAAACAGTTATGTGGTTTAAAAGACTAAGTCATTCCTCTAAAAGGGGATTCAATCTTTTGATAGGGGCCTAGTTTGTTTTGTTTTGTTTTAAGAAAAATTAGTGGAATTTTTAATACCTTTTGGCAGCCGAGTTCGGATTTCTAAAAATAACAGAATATCAAGACTTTTTTTTCTGTGATTTTACTCCTCACTGTCCAGAAAAATGTGGTACCTATCTGTCACTGAGGCTGGAGGATGATTGCTTCTGGATGCCTGCATTCTTAAGCACATAATGTTTAACGCCTAAAAACTGAAATGTTTTTACAAGCTAAACGATCAATTATGCTCTTAGTTATCACTCTCATGCTTTTTTTTTTTTTTTTTGGACTGCCAGCATTTTTTTGCTGTTTTCCTCTAGTCCTTTTTCACCTGTTTGCACATAGGTCTGCATATAGAATTTCCAATCTCTCTTTTTCTTTTCCTGTTCTTTCCAAACTGGAAGAAAGATGCATCAGCTTTCTGTGCACTATTCTGGTCCACCAAAACTTTGAAATCTTCACAAAGAGTGAGTTGTGAGGCATTATTGTTTCTAATGTAATAATCCAGAGAGAGACTGATTCCATAGTTTGGCAATTCCAAATTTTCCCCTTTTAATTCTGAAAACTTAGAGGTTTATTTGACACAAAAACTATCTACCAAAGGAAGAGCAGATAAAATATAAGAGAATTCTGTTTCTCGTATTTCTACTGTTTATTTTGCCCTCCAAATTGATGCTTAAACAGATAACAGTGAGTTGTTGCCATAGTAGTATTTTATGATGTCAAGCATGTACAACTTGCACTTCGCTTTCTCTTGTTGGTGGAAAAGCAGCTTGGCAGTAAACCTCTCAGCTTACCTCTGTATGCTTCATGCTGCAGTATGAAGAGCTATTTTGGGGCATTTTCTGAGCTGAATGTTTGTAACTCTTCCGACAAAAATTTGGCCCTGTCTAAGGCAAAGCAACAATCTCTCAGGGTGAGATCATAGTCACACGTTTACCATAGCAAGGAATGAACGATTGATAGAACATAGCTCAGAGTGACCTAGTTTTGTCCTCTGTTTTATAAAGGAGGTATCAAGAAATCCTTTACTTTCCACATAAGGTCTGCTTCACAATGTGATGCAAAAGGTGTAATTTATTTTGGAAGAAGTCTGCCTGTCATAAGCATTGTCCCCCTTAGATGAAACCCTGGATTAGTCTCTGGAATTAATGATTCAGACAGAAATAGTCTTGTCTGTTTCAATAGTAACTCTATTTTAACCTTCCCATATACAAAATATCAAGATGTTAATCTTTCCAAAAGGAGAAATTCATGTTTCATCACAAAATGACAACTTTTACTTTGCCTCCCTACCTCAGGTGCCACTGCAGCCATCAGATCAGGGAGGACAAGTAATACTTTGTGATCTGTTGGGAGTATCATAACACACTGACACACCACAATAATAAATACCTCTTCCTTCCCTTCACCCCTAAAAGTTGCATGATCTTGAATTACAAGTAAGTTTGAAACCACTGTAATCAGCACATGGGGATTCCATGAGCAGAAATGAAGGTTAAATTCAAAGGCTAAATTATTTATTGCAAACTATTTGCTTAGCCCTGGCACTGAAGAACAGTGGAACAAATGGAAGTGTTAGATGCAACACATATTAAGAACAAAGGCTGCAATCCCATTTCTAGTAGTCCATGTTTAAATTTCCCCTGTGCTTTAAAAAACTGCAGCATTAGCTTTTCTCTCTCATTAAACTGCCCCTCTTCTAGACTGAACTTAACTTCTATTTTTTTCAATTTTCAGTTTACCTAAAAATCATGTGTTCTGAAAAATTCAATGGGTGTAATGAATGAAAACAGAAACACTCGATGAAGCAGTGCATACAGCTGTACAGACACTGCACTGTACTGGCAAGGCATCTTCTCATGACTGTGACAATGCACTACAGAGCTTACAACTCATCTGAAATGTAGAAGCTCTTCTTGTCATGCTGCAGGAAAACTGCACTGATGAGGGACACAACTGCTGGAGTGCTGCCTTTGGAAAGGAAAGGTGGCGAGTAATCAGCTGGGAGCACATCCTGAACCACTGGGCTAACCCACCTGCAGAAAGGGGCTCCAAACCCGCTCCTGGAGCAGCACAGCACACTTCACTGGAGGTCTCTGAAACGCTTCACCCACCATCAGTACACCAGAAGTCCTGCTCCATCCCACCCTTCTCCATCCAAAATGTCAGCACAGTATGTTTGATCAACAGAGGAACTGCTGTTAGCTTTTGAGCATGGCATCTCTCCAGACTTACACCCTTACCCCTCAATCAGTCTCTGTAGTCCTAGTAAGCCAGACCCATTGAAGGTGCAGAAACCTTTCTGCAGGCTCCCTGGGAAGGAGGCAGCATGCTATGTTGGCTCTTTCTGCTACTTTTGAAGCTTTCATGCTCTGTGTTGTTTTTATGTACTCCCTCAGCATCTCACAGCTGAGGGAGCATAGCATTTTAGTCATTTAGAGACAAGTTCTGCCCTCGCTTACACCCATGCAACTCATGGCCCTGGGAGACAAATAAATCTTGCCCACAAACCATCACTCAAAGTTCCTTTTCTTAGGGAAAAAAAGAAAAAAAACAACAACACCAAAACAAATAGAAGGATTTTGCAGCAAAGTGTGGTCAGTCAAGTAATACAGAGTAGATCTTTGAGTGAGTTATGAACTAATTTGCTGTGATGCAGTGCATTATTATCCTGGTAGACTACAGAGGCTTCAGCAAACCTGGTGAATTCTGTAGTTATTCCAAATTCAGAAAAACAAACAACATTGTTCCACTTTTACACACACACAGATTCTTTCTCCCTCTGATCCTCTATGTCAGTCAGTAGTCATAGTTACAATGTTAAATTTCTTCTAGTACAGCAAATGAGTATTACCACACATCTTCTAAGTTAAGGCATCTAAAACCCTATCCTAAGGATTCAGAGTCATACCGATGCTCTTAGAGATAAAGTTCTTTCAAGTGTCCTGCATAAAGTGTCTTTCTGACTTTCTACTTAGGAAAATGTCCCATTGACCTCAACAGGCATTCTTTTTACACATCAATTAAATGGTAAATATTGTGAAGATTGTAAGAAGACCTGCAGGACATAATATAGTCCTCTCACTGACAGACTTTTTTTTTTTTCCACCATGTTTAAAATAAAGAAACATTTATTTAGCTTTCAGTACTAAAGAAAAAATGCAGCATTAATGTCACTGCTCTAGGTTATGTGCGAGACTTTATTTCAGAGTGATGGTTTTGCTCATATAAAATCAATCTTTGGAAATGTTTTGAGCTCTCTTTTCAGGACATTCTTGATGAGAAGAAGTGTTGTATATCCAAAGGATGGAATAAAGCCTTAGAGCAGTGCTCTTTTAGCTCTTCCCAGCACTGATATTCACATCCATCTTCTAAACAGTTGCTGGAAGTCTGCATTTCAGAACAAAGAGGATGAGAAGAGTGGCTGCTCCGCAGAGAAAGCTACCAAGAGGTCACCCCAACCGCCAGAGGTGTGCAGACGAATACCTGCAGATCTGTCTACTGCCGGAGTTAATGATGCAAAACCTTAAAAATCCTAAATCAGGTTAATTGTGCTGTAGTTCTATGCCCATCATCCTGCATTTATTCACTTTATGATGCAATCTGGCATAATGCTAACATTCCTTCTAAATTATCACAGTGTTTACTTTCATTTTGGTCTAAACTTTCCATTTTCAAAAAAAGGTTTGTAAATCTGGTAGTTTTTTATAGAAAATGTCTTCTGTGACTCAGATGTTTATTTTCAAGGTGTTCAAACATTTCACAGCTCAGGAATAAATTAATGAGAAATTGAAAACATTCAAAATTCCGTGGTTAAAATCATTATAATGTTTTAACTAGTTTGGGCTCGTTTTTATTTTATTTTATTTTTTTCCAGTACTTGGAGCATTTGTAGCATGAGTCAAACACATTTACAAAGTTATAGAAACCGTGGTTGGAAGGGATGACTCTGGAGATTACAAGGCCACCTTTCTGCTCAGAGTGGGTCTCTCACCAGCACAGGAGCAGGCTGGCTGTTTCCTTGTCTGGCTAACCCTTGCAAGCCTCCACAAATGGTGACTCCAGGGCTTTTCTAGAGAACCTGTTCCAGTCTCAAACTACAGTTTGCAGCATACATATTAATTTATACATACATATTTATGCTATGGTACAGAAGTGCTAAGCACTTCCCAATCTCAGATGGAGACGCAGTTCATGTCTTCACAAGACTGCAACCATAAAGGAAAAGGGAAGAAACAAACAAACAAAAAAATTAGCTGGATAGTGGGGGTTATATCTAAGCGCAAAAAGGGTGACCACCACCCTATCAGCAGTTCCACTTGTTTTGGTTTGATTTAAATTCAGCCTAGACCAACCTGCAAAATCTGCAGTACAGAGATAAATTTTATTCCTGTGGAGTTGTAATCTCTAACGAAATTGAGAAACAAGGCTATTAGTGACTATGTTGACATTGCTGTAGTACTTTGACCATAGTAGTCTATCTTATTTCAGTATAATGTTCTGCCTTTTCCTTGTCTGGATAGTGTATTCCTCATTCTTTTTGAATGCTTTTTGTCCAGCTATAATGGAAAAATAATTCCAGCATAGAAGTGGTTGCATTTAGTGATGGAAAAAAAAAAAGCAATTCACATGTATTTACACACTATATGAATACACATATTTATACCCACATGTTTGTGTGTATATATATATATATATACACACAGATCTATAGATGTAATTGGCAATATATAGGCAGATATAAATAGACATAATTATAATTAACATCTAATTTCATATTTGTAACAGAAAATATTCAGTCATTCATAAAAAATCTGTAAATATTTAATTATTGAAGAATTTGCTTGAGTTGTAGTTTAAAAATCACAGAATCATGGAATGGGTGGGGTTGGAAGGGACCTCTGAAGATCATCTAGTCCAACCCCCCTGCTGAGCAGGACCACCTAGAGCACATTGTGCAGGATCACATCCAGTCGGGTTTTGAGTATCTCCAGAGAAGGAGACTCCACAACCTCTCTGGGCAACCTATTCCAGTGCTCTGTCACCCTCACAGTAAAGAAGTGCCCCCTCATATTCACACAAAATACTCACTTCCAACAGCCAGAGTTGTTCTTTCTAATGATCACTTCTTTTTTTTTTTTTTTTTTTTTTTAGCTCCTGCTTCCTTCTCCCTTTGCTCTATGTCTTCTCAGACAAGAGAGCTGCTCATGCCTCCCAAGTGCATTGAGTCACATTTGAAAATCACTTACAAACTTGTGTTAAGTATCCACTGTCATTAGGTGTCCCTGATGGAACTATAATGAGATGACACCAACTGATGGATTAGACCTTCTACTCAAGATGAAGTGAGTAGAGTAACCTTTGAGGTGAAATGTGCCACAAAATAACACTATGCAGATGATATTTCAAGATTAAATGTGTCTCTGTGCCCCGCTGATCAAAATATACTGATTTATTAATGATAAACCAGATTGGCACCAAATGCATGCTATCAGCACAAAGTTTATATTGTTTAAATAGTATTATGTTTCAATAGATATGCTTTTGAAGATATTTTAGGTAGTTTATATTATTCAGGATGGAATTTATCTTTGTGCCTCAAAAAGCTGAAGGACTGTCCCTGAACAGAGTTGACATCTCCCACACGGTTTCAATAGCTCCAAGAAGACCTTGTAAGGACAAAGACCTTTTTTTTTTTTTTTTCCCCCACCAAGTTAATTTTGTAAAGCAGCATCCCTACTTACTTTGGGACTTTGGTGCTTACTTTGGGACTTCGGTGCTTACTTTGGGACTTCAACAAGGAGCATGCTCGCAAGCTCGTATAGCTAAACGTGTTAGAGACCCGACAGTCACGCAGAGGCTTAGAGACACACTGCTTGGAGTTAGCTGCCTCGAGAGCAGGCTGGCCATGTCCCTGTCATATAGTATTTGAACTGTTTTTTTTTTCAGCCCTTGTTGTCCTGAAAGGTAAAAATTACTGGAGTGAGCAGGATCCAGCTAAAAACATCCATAATAACATAAAGGCCCTCTGGGGAGATGATGGTTTATAGCACAGACCTGAGAGTAGGTGTGGCTAGCATGGAGTGAGGGAATGTTTGGGGTGCAGAAGGATGTAAAGCCTTCTGGCATACTTTTGGAGGACCTTGTAGGCTGCACAGAGCCAAATCATGTGCAGTCTTATTCTCTCTGCCTTTAGGAGTGTTTCTTGGCATGAACTATCCCCCAGAACCATACTCAGATTTATTTCAGATAAAACTAGTTGGTTGACTCTAAAGAAGAAGCCAAGATCAAGCTAGCATTTATGAAAAATAGTCAGGCACCCTGTTTATTCATAGAGACCTTAAGGGAGAGGAGCTGGAAACAAGGTTCACCTGACATGCTTTTCATCTCTTAACTGAATCACAATTAATCGGTTAGGTACTCTGGCTGGAAAAGGTGAGAACTGTCAAATGGCAGATTATGGAAGTGCTTGTTAAGATTTTGTTGGTATCCCAAGAAGAACATTCTCAGTGTTGCAGCAATAAGTAGTCTGCTGGTATGTGGGTTCATGGTAATAAATAATAATAAAAGCAAAAACTACCTCGGTGAATATATAGACCATCAAAACCACACTTCTGCTCAAGGTGAAGTTTATGGAAATGCTCATTCAGAACCCCAAGTTACCAGCTGGATAGAAAAAATCCTTTCTGAAAAGGATGTACAGAGATTCAATGTGATAGTAGCACATCCTCACATGCTTTCTTTAAAATGTGTTTTGCCGTTGCACATCTTAATTATGGGAATATGACTTGATTACTTCTATGGGCATATTCTGCATCAGTGCTAACCTGGGAACCCGTCTCCATAACCAGACCCAGCACCTTTCTCAAGAAAGACATGACAGATCATTTCCATAGGATCATGTTTTTCCTTCATATGAAAATACCAGTGACTTCACACACAGCCATAATTTTACACAATAAATGATGGGATTAGTAACAGAGCTATGAGGATAGCTGTATTCTTCATTTTCTCCTAATATATTTTTATTTCTTTCAGACTTTTCCATGAGCAATCTGAAATTTAATGCAATACAAAAATTGGCAGCAACTGAATTATATCAACATATTGTAACACAGAAGTTCTACATATTTCTATGGATATTGCTCATTAAGTCTGTCCTTTCAGGAGATAAATGTTGTTCTGCTAAACCTTACCTGATCCCTGAATGCACAATTTGACCTAAGTCCTATGGGCTTCCCATTGACAAAGTTCTTTTCTCAGAGAGTTTTTTTCAAAGAGCTTTTGGGTCAGGATTTATGCTTGTGACTCATGAATAAAAGCTCTCAGTCCTTCCCATAACATTTTACTCAAGGTTAATCATTATATAATACAGAGATACCTGAAAAAAAATATTCCTCTGCCTATACCCTCTCCAGAATACTTTAAATTCTAAAATCCTTGCCTTCCTCATCAAGCTTTCTAATTACTTAATTAAAGCTACAGTATGTTTCTAACAAGCTACTGCAGGCTCTCAGAAATTTAGTTTGCAGTAATTAAAACACAGTGAAGCCTTTATATCCTGATACACCTTAAAACTTCCTCTTTTCCATCTCTTTCCTCTTTTTTACCTCAAAAAATCCTCTTCTCTTTCATTTTGTTTCCTCCTAACATTCTGTTCTTAGTTTCCTTGACTATACGTGCCACCTTAGCAGATACCACATTTACAAAGCCCTTGCCTATGCCTCTAAATGCCAGTGCACGCTGCTATACTGGGTTGGATCCAGGCTGCCAGCATCACCCAGTCAGCAGGGCACTGCTAGGCATTTTCAGACCTAGCTGGAAACCGATACAAAGATTATGAGCAATGGGGCTCGTTCTCTACCCATTTCTCTTTCCAGAATTACAATAGAGGTCTTCCCCAAAATTTGAGAATTGCCCAGCTTTTGATTAGTAACTGAGGAAAGCCCTGCTTGAGCTTCCCACCTGTGGCAGCCATCAGCCACCAGGCAAATGAGACCATTTCCAATTCTTCAGCTCACTGCTGAGGTTAGTGCAAAACAGCACCCCAACATATACTGAGGTAATTACCAATCTGCAGGAGCAAAGACTTAATTGAAAATCATAGGCTCTTTCGGATGGCATCAAGCCTGCAATTCTCCAGTTGTTCCAGAAATGGTGATCACTCAGAGAGCACTTTTCCCTATGCTATCACCCCCTGAGGGTGACCTTACTCTACAAAAATCCATTCATCTCTTGCGTGCTTTATGTATCTTCCCCATGGAGTATGCATTTTATGTAACAGGATAATTAATTCTTCATCTTTACACCAGGGAGAAAGAGTTCCTTGAAGAGGTAAAGCTAAAGGATCGGGGTCCTTGCTGAAACAGACTTTCATGAGCCTCTACTTTGCTTTTGTGCTCTAAGATGTTGTTATTTAAATGGATTTGATGCTGGTACGTGAGAACAGAGAAGGTTTCTGCTATGCTATTTGAAGATAATTGATTTTCAGCTTGTCCCCTGGAGTATTTAGTGCCTGCTGGGCTTTATGTGATAGACTGTACTCTGTATCTGCTCTTCATACCAGTTTTACCTGTTTACAAAGCTACAAGTGTACCGAGCTCTGGTATTAAAGGATAGTCAGCATGACTGATCCCTGGGAACTTCAGCCCCATGTAAACTTTTAGCTGTTGCATTGGAATTAATATCACTGGGGAGATACTATTCTTGTGTGTCCTCAGCTCAACTTCCACTGTTCCTAAGCACTAAGCAAGGAGTTTCAGTCATGTGTATTACTACCTACAGTCAGCAGGCTGCCTTAATGTGGGAGCAGTATCTATAACCTTAGCCAATACATTTAAAGAAGTGTCTAAAATTAGGCACCTAAATTTACATATTCATAAGTACCATGAATGGAAAAATTTAGCCCAATCAAAGCAAAAAATAAATGACAGTAACTACTGACTTTAGAGAAGTTTGATGTCCTTTGCTCTCTTTGAGCACTAGAGAATTTATAGCTTCCACCTTGTTAGAAAATGCTGATCCTGTACACAGAGTAACAGATGAACCAACCTAACTAGTTCTTTCTCTGCATGTCACAGACCATGACAGACTTTCTGTCATAGTGCTTGAAGTAAAACCAACTGTTTATTCTGGGTCACTCCCTTCTATGATTGTGAATCTTAGGATACTCACAGTTCCCCAGAAGCTTCCTGACTCACGACTACAAAAATACTGATGAATCTTGCTGATAGGAGCTCCTGCAGATAACCATTCATTGCAAAAATACCAAAGATATTTGTTTAACCAAGTACTTCTGCAGTTGCTGTCACAGCTAGGCTGTTTCCAGTATCTCATCGAACTCACTGGCATTTCCAAACTACTGCCTTCAATGTAGGGATGTCCAAAAGGTGAAAGGACTTTTTTTCAGGTCATGGGGGAAACCTGTGACAGACCAAGAGCTTAAGTTTTGATCTCCTGATTCTCATCACAGTCCATTAACCCATGACTACNAAAAAAAAAAAAAAGTATATCAGAGGGAAACAGGCAGAGGGGAAAATTCACTTTCAGTGAATTCCCAGTGTATCATAAATTCATTGGAAATATGCTGTGCTAACTCAAGTGACTTAGATCATTAAACCCTGGGGTCTGCTCATTTATTCATTCTTAGACTATATTACCCTTTATTCTGCTTTATTGCCATGCAGTTTATTTTTTGACTTAATTCTGGTGAGAGTTGCTAGGAGGTTCCTAGTGCATTTTTATGTACATTGCAGGCAACAAAGGTGTCACATCTGTTCCATCTCCTCATCACCACATCTGGGAAACCTCTGCATTCTTCACCTGCCATGACTTACCATGTGGCACAGCTCAGTGCAGACAAACACACAGAAATCAGAGCAAAGTTCATGGTCTGTCATATCAGCTCAGTGTCAGCATTTGGCACAGTCAGGATATACTCTGAATAGATCTACCTGTTACAGATGGATGAGGTATCTATAATACCAATTTCAGTTATTCAGAGACCACTCACTAAAAGACAAGAACACTAATGCCACCTTGGGTGATGTGTCTACCCTGGGTAATGTGTCCCCCTTGGGTATGTGTCCACTGTGCAAAGTCAACAAAGCTAAGAGCAGGTCATATCCCACAGTATAAACTTCACTGTATTTGCGCACAGCTTCCTTTAACCTCATCTTGTTTAAAACAATAAATCTTCCAGACATTCCATTAAGCATATCGATTGAATAAATAAGTAGCAAATTTTGAAATCAGATATGAAAATTTTGGATGGAAATGTACTGATCCTCTCATATTTTATTTGTAAAATTGTTGAAATAGATTATTTCAACTTTATCATTTTCACCTACAGAAGATAAAACAGGAACTTCTGAGCAAATTATTTTGGTGACATTGAAGTAAATTATTTTGAGATATAGCTTTGAAAAAAATAAACTAAGGGATTTCAGACCATTAAAATTCTTGAAATCATGAGCTATACTGAAATAATTGTATTATTTTGTGATGGGAGTCCTGTTTTTTCTTCCAATTCCTGTATCAATGCTAGAATGAAAGTTTACACAAGTAAAATATGAATCTAGATTGATGAAGGAGCAGCAGGTGCAGGGGCTATTTTGAGGAAGCTGTTGTAACTGTATCATGGACAAGACACAGATCTTTTAAGAATAAATACAATTTCATGCTGTGATAGCTCTTAAAGAAGTCAAAGTTAAAGGAACATTATTGGCTGAAAGGATGAAGCATAATTTATCCTATTGCTGCGAAATATCTCTAAGGCTGTAGCAACCTAAAAGAGTCTAGCAGTTCTGTTCTAGAAGCTTAGGTTTAGTGTTAAGCTAGTTTTTGTCCACCAAGAGGATTTTGTTATTACAGAGTGAAAAGTAGAGTAAATTTTCTCACCTAGATCTTTTCCATGATGTATTCAGAGTTATAAAATTTCATTTTGATTTGGTAGGAGGCAAAGGTGGTTTTAAAACCATCTTTCTTCCAAAGCTCTGGAACAACTGAAGATGTGGTCCTAAGAGTTTGTGGGACATCATTAATTTATTTGAGGAGGAGTCACGAAAGTTCAAGCTGAGGTCCTATACATAATGTCTCATGGCTGTTAGATAATTCCCAGTAGACTGTCGTGAGCATTATTAATGAGTCCCCATTAATGGTTTAGAAAAACCCTCAGTTGAACTCTACTTGCAGTTCCATTCATTAATTGCAGTAATTAAAATTAAGGACTGCAAAAGCTTAATAAATGGCTTTTTCATTAATACATATATGATACTTACAGTGAAATCAGGGACTTACAGAGCCATACCTGTGGACTGGATTTGAAGCAATAACAACTTTCAAATACCAAACCAAACTTGCAGATCATCCTTTGATGTTTGCATAGAGAGAGATATCATACATCTGAAACTAAGGAAGCTTCCTATTACATGTGTGGCATGGCAGAATTTATCTTTCTATCTGAGTAATCTGTTTCTATCTGCAGTGTTTTTGTTGTTGTTGTTTGTTTTAAGGTGTTTTGTTTTGTTTTGTTTTTTGCTAGTATATGTAAGCTTCTGGCACAATTTGTATGTTGTTCATTTCAGCAAATAATCACAAAAATGATGATGATGATAATATGAATTGTTGAATCTGTTTATCATCATTTGAACAGAATGCAAAGACAAGGCAAGAAACAAGCAAGCTGAGCAAAAAATAAAAAAATAAAAAAAATTGCTTCACAGGTTAGGCCAGAATCTTCAAACAAGAATGAAAGTAATTGAAGAATGCACAGTTTTCATTACACTAATAAAACAAAACTAAACAAATCAAAACAAAAAGAAGAATGAATCCCCAAAACAGACACAAATCACATTAAAAGAATAGACACAACCCATTTAGTCTATTATCTATCTCAAGAGCATACAAAATTTGGAAATAGTCCCCCATGGGAAATGAAGACAACAGGTAGAATTACCACCAGAAAGAATAGGTAGGGTGTCATCTTGCCTGGTTTTTGTTTAAGGGAAATGCATAAATATACATGAGAATATGATTACAGGATCCCATAGGAGGATATTAGTAAGACAAATTTAAAAATAAAGATGTTAGGAGTGTATATTTAAGTTGTTGATCAACCAATCTTTCTTCTTAGTGAGAAGGGGATACCTTGAAGTTGGCTTGTTTCAATAAAAACAAAACTAAAGCCCTGATGTAGCAAGCCTCTTTGAAGTATTTCTTGTTTTCTCTATAGCATGTAGATCCCACATTTTCTTTAGAAAAATAGTTACATTAATTATAAGATCCTTCTCAAATTCCAACTGGATAATTGTATTTTGTCTGATTATATTACGCTACAGCTGTGACAGGAAAAAAAGTTTTATTCACTTTCTGTTTTAAGCTATTGTGTACTTTTACAATTAATTAGTTGCTATACTTCACCCTAGAAACAGCTGCATTTCAAAAACTCCTGGATGTTCTTTGCACACATATGTGTAAAAGTATGTTGATCCTTTAGAGCACATGACTGCAAGATGATTTTAATTAACTCATAATTCTGGCAAATATTTGTGCTTTGGAGGTCTGGGTATCTTCTTTTCCTTTTTTAAAAGTCTGGGGAAGGTGGAATTAACAGGCAGATCCCATCTACTAATAGAAAGATAAAGTATATACTGTTGCTTTTATTCAGTTGCTGTGAAAATAATATGGGAACATAAGTATTTTTACCTCATGTTCAATACAAAGATGTAGCACATTTTTACTCCATTAAAGCAAAACTTTTTTTCCTTCAAGCCTGGGGGGTTAAATATTTCCAGTTTCATCGCAGCAAAAGAAAGCACGTATATCTTTCATTAAAATTGATTCACACAGTGTCAGAATATAATGTCATAAAATCATCTTTTCACTACTCTCTAGAGAACGTTGTGTTCTGGGCCTTCCAGGCGGCATTGTCATCTTTACCTTCATATCCGACAGCTACCTAGAAATCATGTAGCTTAAGTGGAGCACTTCTGTGCCATTCAAAAATCTTATTGACTGTAAATTAGAGATGAAACGTACATAGAAACCAGCAGACCATATTGATATAGCCATTATTAGACTCTTATTAATACTTCAGCTAAGTATTAATCATCTATATTCTTCCTGCATATGCATTACTATCTGTACAGGGAACATTGTTCCTTCTTAGGTTTCTGTGTTTATAATGGTATTTTAAATACTGACACTAACAGCAGCAGAAGTCTATTTCCCTGCCAATGTCTTGTAAGGAGCAGGATATGAAGGGCCTTTGGGTTGGGAAAATCATGGCCCTGATCTGGCGACAGGGTAACATCTAATCTCAGTGCATTCTTACAGGAGCCAGGATTCAAACAAAAACACATGAAATGAAGGTTCCTTTCATTGCTGCCTCAGGTAATACCATGATTTAGTACCAACTGAATATTTTTCCTGGTAATCCATGACAGCTTTGCCTTGGGCCAGCCTATGGACATGATGAATCTTGTGTGTTCTGCTCACTAGCAGGTTCCTCAGGTAGCTAACAACCACTGTGTCACTGCTCTTGTTTGATGGTCTTGGCCCAGGATTTTTTGGTTGTTTCACCCAGAAGGTATCCAGTTCATGAGTTCATGTGCTCCAAAACCACTCTACAATGTGATTACACATGTATAAAACAAAGAGCTATCAGAAGATTTGCTTCCAAATTTGCTTCTCCTCAGAATGGAATTACAATGATAATACAGATAGTATTATTGCCATTTATACACAGCAACACCGCTTCTACCCATTGTTCTTTTTTTTTTTTTTTTTTTTGTCCAAACCCTAAAAGCTAGTTAGTATCTTTGATGGCTCACAGAACAGCTCCTGTCCTACTGCTACCATTAGAAAGCCACACTTTCAAAGCCATTTTTGCATTGTTTCTTGTCCGTCAACCTGAGACGCAAAATTCTGTTCCCACTGAAGACAGCAGACGGTTTTACACAGATATTCCTGCAGCTAGGATTTTGTCCAAGATCTGTGTGCACCCAAGATAAAATGTCCTTCAGTGTGTGAGGAACTAGAAAGGACAAGAGCACGGAACTGCTTGTCCCATGAACAGGCAGCAAGCTGCACAAATGTGTGGTGATGGATGGCTGACTGGCTCAGGAAACCCCATATCTCAGCAGGGAGATACTGTAGGTCCAGCAGAGACTGTGTTCTTGGGATTCAACTTAGCCTTAGTGGTAATTCATGTGCCAGTTCTCATGGCTGGGGATGACAAACAGTACTGTGCCAGTCCCAGGGCCTGGATTCAATCATGCACATGGGTATTCAAGCAAGTCACTGCAGCCTACGCTTCTTTCACTGCCTACCTCTTGTATGGGTTATTCCAGCTGTAAGATCAACTGCATAAGGTCTCTTTCCATGCTTACTTGCAAAACCTTGGTGCAGCCGGGGCTCTAAGCATGACTGGTACCTGACTGAAACAAATACCAACATCAAAATACAATGTTGTTCTCTGAGAGAACTGCACTTCCTCCTTCTCCTCTGAGTTTCATTTGAGGTTTCTCACCTCATGAGAAATAAAGGATTAATGTCATGCAGAAAAATAACCTGTCACCCAGGAGAGTCATGTTTTGTGAGATTTATCTATTCCTTATTGGTACAGACACTTAACTAAGTTTATCCAAATGCTGATCAGTGGCAGTGAAACTCCATGGGGGCTGTGGGTTGCATAGAACATTTTACTCCAAAAGTTTCTGGAACTGTATTTACTTTAATACTTCTTTTCCTTCTTCTTCTTTTTCTTTAACAGATTTTATTCACATGTGAGTTTCTGGCAGTTTCAATATGTTAAAATCCATTTAGACAACATTAAAACTGAGAATTCTCCACTGTATAAATTTAATTCCAATTACTCTTATTCCCTTGTTATCTGCTGGTTATAATGTGAAGTACTTTCAAAATTGGCATATTAAAGAAGCTATAATTTGCTCAACAGCTGTAGAAACTGTGATAATTAAAGGAAAAATTAATTGGTTTTATTTTGATGTTTCTTTTATTATATTGCAAGTATGAGAATTTTCTTTTCAAGGTAAGAAGTCATCATTTCTCATCTGTCGATTTATCTATATATATACCTCAGCATCACATTTCTCTAAGCATCTTCCAAAAATGAAAATATGGAAATAATTTTTATCTCTTTCTTCTCCCCTCAGCCTGTAGAATAAATAGATTGCTATATTTTAAAGTCAACAAGGACCACTAAGTTATTTAGTATGAGATCCTCAATCAAGCATTACATCTAGGTATGCTTGTATTGAGCACAAGTATGTGATTTCAACTCGGGCAATTCCAGACAGGCATTCAGTTGTGATAGGAAAGCTTCAAAAAATGAAAAATTCAGCACTTCCTTCAGCAGTTCATTCCAACGTGTGTTGAGCACCTGTGTAATTTCTTTCTACTAGAATCTCTCCAGAGTTAACTTCTAGCTGTTTCTACACTGCCTTTCTCCAGTAGATTAGAAAACTCCTTAGTACTGACTGTCTTCTCTGCACAATGGTACATACACCATAAATTCAAAGCTTATCTTGGTCTTCTCTGGATAACATAATTAGATTTAAATCTCTATGTTTTCCATTGTAAGAGATCTTCTTTCAGAGGTGAAATGCACCCAATTTCTTATATCTTTTTTTAAACTACAAGCTCCAAAACCAGACTCAGAAGCATGATCACTACCAGGTGAAGTGGCAAAAACCCTCTCCAGCTCTTAATCCTTGCTTCCTTGTTTGCACATTTAAAGGGCACTAGGCTTTTGCCATGACTTTGCACAGGTTGCCTACGTGGACCTGCTTCATCAGCATGATTCCTAAACCAATCACAATCCATTCACACAGTCCCTTCCTGAACTTTAGCTGTAAAGGATAGTTTTCTAATAGCCTACACTGATTTCTAGTAAATGCTCTACCAAGTCTAGTCACCATAAACGTTGCCTTCTTTGATGATTCTTAATATTTGGGGTGCTTTAATCTCTAGAAGAAAGCTACAGAGAAAGCTCAGCTCAGACAAGAGATAGTTCTGGAGATACTCAGAGACAAGCATAGGGTGAAACCAATTGGCTAGATTCATAACTGGAGCAGTTCAGCTCAATTTTTAAAAATAAGTGGTGTGAATCTCTCCAAAATTAAAATTAAAGGATCATTGACTGGTCTTGCAGATATTTGCCTGAGCCTTTCTGTTCCTTAAACTTCTAATCGATACAATGAGTATACAAATATTTATCTTTATAAGTACTTTTCATTAAAAGCTAATTATAGTATACTTCTGCAATTAATTATTATCTGCTTTAAGTAGATATCTTACAAGATTATACTTAATAAAGAGAATCAGTCCTTCTTACACTCTGCAGGTTGGGGAATTGTTTTAAAGATAAGTTTAATTCCAGTTAAACAAGATGTACTGTAAATGTTCCCTTATACATTCATTTGACATCCAAGTCTCTAGAGAACTTTTTGCTCTTTTTCTACTTTGCTCTGCATCCATTTTACTTCCCCTCTGGCCATCCATTACAAAGAGGAATTGGGTTGCCGTGATCCGACACCATTGCTGCAGAGCTACCCTGAGCAATCTGTTTCTCTAGCACACAGGTTCAATTCTGGTTGTTTATTGACTTTCTCTAGGTTTCTCAGAACACCTCCTTATGGCTGATTGCAGACTGACTGCACTGCCAGCCAGAGGCCTGGGTCTGGATAAGGCAGGAGGAAGCCTGTCCCTGGGAGTAAGGAGCCCAGCAGCAAAACACGCTAGATTCCACAGTGAATTCCACAGATAGTTAGTAACAGGTTAAATTTTCTTTTACAGGAGTTGGATCATCAAAATGAACATGATAGTATGTAGAGAAAAAACATATATAAGATTGAATGACTTTTGGTATCTTAGTTGTAGTCAGAAAAAAAATTGAAAACCTGCATCTATCTTTCTCCAACTTGCTAACTTGTGTACTGGAAGCTTTTTAACCAATGAAAAGGTCAGTTCTAACTAATATGCTCCACTTAGAAGAAATACCAGTTGTAAATGAAACCTAAAGCAAACAAGGTTAGTATCTCCTCATTACCACCTGGTAATGTATCTTTAAAGGGTTAGAAAAGAGAGTGGTAATAATGTTTGAGCATGCTTAAATTACAGCAAAGGAGACACAAGTTCCATTTTTTGCCACTGCAGATAAGATCCAAAAGAATTAATCTGTGGAGAGACACAAGAATATCTCACCTTCCAAAGGCAATTACTTCCACTGAGAGAAGTTGTTATAACAAAAGCTTTCTGCTTTCAAAGTGTGAAATCAGTCTTCAACTGCACACATCTGCAAAAGTTTAAAAAAATAAAAATCATTGAATTACCAGACTGATGTTACAGATATAATATAATATAAAAATATACATTTGATTCTAAACAGTTTAGCATCATTTCCATACTTAATCATCTAAGTCTTAGTTCAGTTTTTAAATCAATTTTTTACCCACTGTACAGCTTGACAAAATCAAGGAAAATAGTACTTGTTAGGTCTCACATGCAATTCATTGACATCGAAGGGCTCTTCCACACATTTCACTGAGATTTCAGATATAGATTTATAAATGCACTTTGAAGTGAACCTGTGGTCCCAAAGAAAAAGAGGAATCATAAAGAAACCAAGATATTTTCTTGATTACTGCTCAGCCTTTTTTGGGAGACTTGGAAACAAGACCTGGAAGCTTTTCTTTCAGCAGATTGATTCTTTGCTGCAGGATAATGGTGTTGAGGTTTTAAGGGCAAAGGAACAAATGTTAAAAAAACAGAAAATAAAAATTATCCACTGACATCAGGACGCCATACATTCTTTCAGTTTTGTTACTGTTTATTTTCTTTTCTTTTTTTTTCTTTTTTCTTTCTTTTTTTTTTTTTTTTCAGAAGCAAACTGTTTTATTGGTTCAATATCTAAAGGAGGAGATGCTGTAAGATAGGCTGCTCAGATGACTGTGGAGACCAGGTCTACCATGGTGTGCTGTGACCATTGGTTTGTGCAAAACAAAATGCAAAACGGTTGCAAAGCTTTTACACTCCAGCTGGTACATTGTATACCTCACTACTTTCTACATCTTTGATTTAGCAGGGGAAAATTATCCAAATTATATTGTGAAAAAAGAAGCAGTTGTGGAATTTTGGGGGATCTTTTTCATGAAGATCTCTAAAATTATTCAGAACTGGTTCACCTGGTACTCTCTGAAAAGAAAGTTGATTGAAATGCTGTGTAAGAATTTAAATCACTTAGATGTAAGTCCAGAAGGCTGTATAAGAAAGAGATTTCTTTAGTGACTATCTGGACAGTTGAAAGAGAAATATTTAATTTCATTGTCATTTGAAGGAAAGGATGAGCTCTTTTACATTAAAATTGTGCAGCAAAATTAACGTTTTCTGTTGTTTTAAAAAAATCACTGTATGTGTTAAAGGTTGATTGACTTCTCTTTGTGTGGGTCTGTTTACTAGTGATGCACTATACATTAAAGTGCCTGAAGTCAGTTGAAAAGCATTAATGGCCAGAAAGCACATTTATACCCCTTCAGTCCAACACGTCTCATGAAACAAATCAAATTGACATAATAGACTTTGTAAAAAAGGGTGAAAATATAGAGGGACTTTTTACTCATTAACACAAAAGAAACTACTTCTGACATATGAAAGTGTCATTTCTGTGTCTCTTGTTTATGATGTGTAAACAACAAAGTAATCCTGAATTGTACACTGTTTCTGGTAGAAATGAAAGCCAAGTGGCCAATTTGAGTCATTTTATGTCTTTCAGATGAATAGCTGTGAGGAACATCTTTTGAGGCAGACAAATGATCTGAGACAGTTCCCAAAAGGTATGATTATATATAAGCACCTGCTTGCTATTATGATGATTCAGTCAAGAACAATTGTGAATGCTTTTATGAGTTCTGCAAAGTTATAAACCTCGGCAGAGTGCAAACCAGTCTTTTCCTTAAGTGTCATAGTTCTGAAAACCCTCCAGCAACCCTCATGTTTAATATGATGAGCAAGTCTTCATTTATTGGACTACCTAGTCCAGAAGAACAAACTTCAGACTGCTGGACTACAAGGACGGGGTGAGCAGCGAACATGTAAGTGGATGAAACTGGAAACTGAAATGAGTCTAAATCCAATAAATATTGGGCCTGTGAAAGGTCTTTTCTAGTACTCTTTGTTATCTGAACCGCTGAAACTTAGTTTGACTATCTCCTGGCAGAGGTTCTTTTCAGGATTCAGATTCAGATTCAGATTTTCAGATTTTTGCAGCAAAGTGGGCAAAGACTGTGTAACATGAAGTCCAGATTTAATTCAGCCTTAGTCACAGGATCACAAAACCAATAATAATAATAATAATAATAATACAGTGAGACTAACATGACATCAAGAGGTTCTTACCTTGCATGTGCTTTCAAGGCAATGCCAATTAGACAAATATGGAGCATGAAAGGGATGGTGCAGGAGAAAAGAAATGTTATTAGTGCTTATATGCAAGATGGAGTATTAAGAAGGCTTAAATATTAGAGTGCAGTAGCACATTCTGCTTTTGTTTTTTAAAAAACAAAGATATAAGAAAAGAGGGAATGCAACATTGTGTGGGTATGAATAATGGACCTTTACACTTTGTAGAGACATGAACTTATCACGCGCTTAGGGTTTCTTAACAGAAAACATCATGGAAATGAATGCAGTTTAACCACAGTCCACACTAAAATGCCACGTAACAAGTTTTGTACAAAATAGATAAAATAATAAGTAGGTATATATAATTGACATAAAAACATTATTATGGATTTTGTTTGCTGATACATTTACTTTAAAGCCAGTGAGCAGAGAGACGGTGGGATGTCATCATGAGTAGCATTAGTCCATCATGAGCAGAGTTTCACCACAAAGAGAACTCCTGAGGATGTGACAGTTGTGCTACAGCCCCCTCTTAACTGAAGAGAAACATAAAATAATCAAAGTCAGGACCTTTTGTTCTGTGATCACTGATCTCGAGATTCATTAGGAAACTTTGCAAAGCTTCAAATGTCAAGCACTTGCACAGGAAGGATTTATGCATATGTACTCATATACTTTTCTGCTTTGCGGCAAGTCATGGCTATTAAGCTGCTGGACATCTTAGTTCTACACATTCAACTATGGTACAAAAAACTTTCCCATGTTTGGCCTGTGTCATAGATAGTTGTGCATATAATTTACTTTGGCAAATCATTTTTTCATAGGCCTCTTCAGATAAAAAGCTCTTGTCTACAGAACAGTGTAACCTAAATGAGCATAGCATTAGAACACGAGAACATTTATTTCCATTTTACTACAACAGTAGTACACAGATAAAGCAGGTTTTGGTTCGGTGACGACCACCTGGTCTCCCAGTCATATCAAATGAATGAAGAGTGATTACCAGAAAGACATATTTGGTGTCTTCCTTTATCACTCCTTTGCCTCTTTGGTTTCATTGCAGTAACAGAAGCTGAAGCCTGCACCGCCATGGCCTCTTTTCCCACCCTCCCTTTTCTTTCCACACATTTCAAACTTGGTAGAACAAAGACTGATGCTAGCATCATCCAAATCAATGACACTTTTCAAGGCATTGAGTTGAGTGTGCAAAATTCCTCATGTCAGCCTGCACTTTGTAGCGTACATAACCTTGATTGACATATGTGAAGTGGTTCGGTGAGCTGTGATCAACTAGGGATTAGTCTGGTCTTGTGTTTCATGCACAGATGAAGGGGTTGGATAAGGGAAGTCAATTTTTTTTTTCTGCTTATTTTTGCTTTTTATGAGTGGAAATATCTGTCTTGTTTGGAAATGCTCTTGGTAGGGAGTTTGATATTGACCATTTCTTCCAAGCTGAATAACAGCCATGGAAGAAAAGGCTTCAACTGCCTGTGGTTTGCTGCTCTTCCAGACTGAGACCATGCTTGGCTGCTGTAATAACCCAGACGCCCAGCCCTGAGATAGATCCATCCAGCCAGCAACTGTTCACACACCAAACCCCTGCACTTAGAGCAATGTCTGTTCTCCATCATTGCAACGTGAGTAAATATACCAAATCTAGTTTTAATCGTGCCAGTTTGTGTTCTGGTGCAGCAAAGATGTGTTAACACAGGGTTTGGCTCCTCAAGTAAGAGCTCGCACTCTGGCAGGCTTGCTCAGAATTTTAGTGTTGAAATTCATGCCACCATCTCTTCATTTATTGGCCGGTGTAGTTAGATTAAATCTAGCTTGGCATTTACCCAACAGCAGTGCATTCATTACACCTATTGCAACGTAAGTTTACTCCTGTGGGGTGGAAACACTTTCAACTTGAGCAGCTAGTTCATCTGAGGTCGATATAACTGCTGCTCACAATGAAGAAATAATCCACCAGTTTGGCACAGCCTAAACCTTTGTGCATTCCTACTTTCCTGTTGCCACAATTTCTGCTGTGGGCTCAAAAGAGCAGTCACATTTTTCTGTAAACAACAGTGAATATATCCCAGAACAGGTCAACATATCAAGTGCTACGGATGTGGCTCTTTCATATGAATGATAAAGCACCACTATGGATACAGTTGACTTGTGATATATTTGGTGAAGATTGCAAAAACCTTGCAGTAGATCTACCTACTTGCTAGGATCAGTTCTTGAGTTACTGCCTAAAGTCAGGCTTCGATTCCAACATGTGCACACAGAGCTGGTGAGGAATTACTCTGATAAAACATTTTTTTCAGTTGCAATTTTTGGCTTGCTAAAATGTTTGAAAAAAAAAAAAAAAAAAGAAGAAGGATGTTCAACAAAACATTCACCCCAAAAAATCTCTTAAAAACATGATATCTGCTTAAAAGAAAGTTCCACATTCGAGCCCTTGCCTGCTGCTGTGTCCTAAAAAGCTAGCTGTTTTGCAGAGGATATTTCTCCAACATAATTTGCCAAATGCAAGGTGAAAAATGTCTGAAATCAGAACAGTAAATCTTAGGGTCAGAAAGCTGTTTCCCACTGAGTATGGAACACATATAGGTGCAAAAGTTTGGAGGGGTTCATGACAGCTGATTTTAGCCCATTTATATTTGGCAGAGGTAGGGTGGGGAGAGAAATTTTTGGGCACACTAGCTCTGAATAATCCCAGATTTTGCATCCAAGATTTGTTTTAAAGAGAGCAAAGTAATTGCAGTTTTTCGGTTAACTTTATTCTATACATGTAAGCTTTAACCTTCACTTTATTTGCTGAATGGGTGGGTCATGACTCATCGACATAATCTCTTCAAAGTCTGCCAGCCTGGGTGCCTTCCCTAATGATATTGCTTGTTTTGTGCATTGATACAGTGACAGTTGAGAAAAATGCTTATTCTTTGAAAGGTCAGTGTACAGCTTAATCTACATCAGAGCAATCACTTTCTGCAAAGCTTATTGCTGAAACATAGATTTTAACCTTTTTACATCTCAAGTTTTCTGTCTTCCTTTCATTTACTGTGCTCTGGACTGACATACCAGCTATTTGACGTTAAAGTTTGAATTCTTCTCTCCAAAATGCTAAGTTTGGTAAGGTCAGGAGTATATCAGTTCTTCCTTATCCTCAAGAGTATTTTAATGAAAGACCAGCATTACACAGCTCAGTGCTAAAAGGATTATAGAAACTGCAGAGCACAGCATTCCCAAATCTGTTTTATGAGAAGAATCAAAGCCAAAAGTGATCTGATTTTTTTCACTACAAATAATGTTTGCATCCTGTCATGACTGGACAAAACCTTGAGAGGTCTTTCTGTCTACCCACCTGCAGTATTGTTTTCCTGCTGTTTCCCATCAAGCTGTGGTCAATAAGTAACTCAAGGCAGAAGCGAATTTGCTCAGTACAGAGTATGCAACCAGCATTGCTAGCAACTACACTACATTAACATTACATCAAGGCCTTCAAGACAATACTGTGCTCTTGCAAGTGTTTCAAGCTACATATGCACATATACACACACAAACAGAAGGAATACACACTGTTGGAAAAACAGTCTTTTGATATTCAAAGTTTCTTCAAGACAACTAAAGAAATTATTCAGGTGGGCCAGATGTAGACGTACAAACATCTAATGAGACAATCAGAGAAAGTCAGTGAACCAAATAGAATCCTACCACATGACTCTACTTGAAATTTATTGTGTGAATTAAATAATACAGTTCAAAACCTTTCTACATCACTTTGCTGTTCTCCCTTGGCACAAGAGAATGAATTAGACAGCTGTCACCTTGTCTGTAAATAATGTTCAAAGCTAATTTCTTTGAAGAAGTTCCTTTATGTGCATTTCAGTAAGATGAATGTAGATAATTAAATATTAAGATATTTAAATCAAGGTGAATATAGTCCACAGCCAAAGTAAATTACTACCTTGTACTGAATCTTTATCACATGAATCTGCATGTTTTGTTTTGCTTTGTCTTACTCTATTCAGAAAGCAATACCAATGCATTATCACTAGTTCTGGTTACAGTGTTCAGATGACATCCTCTTTTTTGTCACATGGCCAAATTTTTCGCTGGCTTGTATCTTGACTGACTTGACGTGAGGTGCGAGAGGTGAGGATCACATTCTGATGCACAATTGCATTCTGTGCTTTGTACCCACAGCAAGTTACTGAGCAAAGCACTTCTAAGGTCAAAGGAACAACCAGAAGCAACACTCACTATGCAAAGTGCAATGCCAAGGAGAAAGATAACCACAAGTCCTGACAGAAACACCAAATATTAAGAAAGTTCTGCAAGATTTTTAACACCCATTGAGGCAATCAGGACGTGGGCATCCAGAATCCCATTTCCACATCATCAAAATGAAGAGGAGCTTTGTCATTGGGCTTTACCTGATGCATGAAGATGTGGCACGCTGTGGATCTGCCTTAGCAGGAGGAGATGGTGAGCTAGGTGAACCAGAACTGAGCCCATGCTCCCAGCTGTGACATACCATTGAGCTGCATTCATTAGATTTATCGCTTACTTGTCAAAAATGTGTGTCACATGACAAGCAATACAATACATTAACTGATTGGGAAATTGTTCGGTATGAACTCAGTAAATCAAATATAGTTACTTTTTATTCCATGAATTTTATGCTATGCACTTAAGCATTCACAGATTAAGATATTTCAGAGCCACAAATCATTTGCAGCTATCATCCACAGCCTAAAAACACAACCTGGCTCTACAGGAAACCAGACATCTCTAGCTACCTAAAGTAAAATTTAGTTCATACCTACTGATGTTAGTATTAAAACACTGGGGGGAGGAAGGTGGGCAAATGTATAAGCTCTCAATTGAAGCAGAGCTGCATGGAGGTGAGAACAGCAGAGCTGTCCAAAAGTGGCACTGTTTTTTCCTTACTTCCAAGCTGTTTGGTGTACCATACGTTGTTATATCAAGTCATCCCACATGCAGTCTGGTTTGGTTTGATTTTTAAGAGTCTCACACTCCCTGGGTCAGGAGAACACTGCCAAAAATACATATTTAACAGTGACGAGAGAGAGACTCTTCTCTGTTTGCATCCCCTTTCTGTACCTGCAGCCAATAGTTTAATGGAGGTGAATGAAAGTGGGTAACGTATGGGGATGGTGAAAAATAAAATCTTGTATAGTAACAAACAAACAAGAAATGTTGTAGTCCTTAACAGTTCATTTCCACAAATCCTAATAATAAAATATTTTTAATTATATATTTTTCTTGTAAGGAAGATGTAACATCATTTTGGAATGGTATTGCTCCATTGCAACACATTTGCAGCATTTACATTTCATTAATTAAGTTATTTATTAGGGAACTACTCTATAAATTCCCCCCAAACAGGCTGTAAAGAACAACATATCCACACACAGTGTATTTGTGTAAATCACAAAGTGATTTATAGGGACTGGTCGCCTTTAAGTTATGTAGCAAAATAATGATTCCTTCAAGTTAGATGGCTAGTTTTAGTGACGTGTATACTAAACAGTTGCCGTGTAATACCTCCCTGTAAACTGATACATGGCAAGTTGTCATTGCTCTTTGCAGTATAAAAATTGTGACAAACATACTGAAAGAATGATCTGTTTTCTCTTTTAACTGACTGTTCTTTCAGGATTGTGAGGGGAATAGCAAGCATGTTTGTAATTAAAGATAACACACCATTCTTCTGTGTTATCATTTTACCTACAAAACCCCAGGGTAAAACAACTTTAGCATGAAAAGAAACACATATGGAGCTGCTGATGGGATATTCTCTGCTTGAAGTATGGCTTAGAGAGAGGAAAAAAATTGAGCACAGATCCTAACAATAGAAAAATAAATAGGATTCCATCTTATGCCTCTGTCTGCTCAGTATTCTCATATAATAGCTATCTCCAAACAAAGTGCCAAAATAAAACTTCTCCTGGATGGCCATTACCTGCTGTCATCATCGTGGAAGATGGGACTGCCTGTAAAGCACTGTCTGTAGTGGCCAGCAAACCTTTTTAGTGTGCGGAGTCTTTCAGGTATTCACCTTCCACAAAGGCCAGGCTAAGGCGGTGGAAGGTCTTCTGCTGACTCCTGTGGGCATATGGAAGTGACGGAGTCAATAGGAAAATGTGTGCTCTTAGGAAAACATCAGACTTGCATGCAAAACATGAAAATTAGCTGTGAAAAGCAGCACGGAGGTGTTAAAGTCTTCCAAACAGAAGGAAAAAGGCATACATGTTACCAAGAAATTTTAACTGAAGATAACATGATTAAGATCTGCTTTTTCACAGGAACTGATGAAAACTCTTGAGTATTTTTCAGCATATCTCCCTGCTGTGTCTGTCCTGCTAGATCTGCCTGAGAGATCAGGCTGCAATCCAGATGTTGCCCAATTTTCAATGGTATGTAGGTTTTTGAGACCTCACTCATCGGTAGAGCCAAGGTTGCATGACATGTCTCAGGAATAAGCCCTTGGTATCCAGTTTAGGAAACAGACTAGCTCTTCTCATAAATAAGGATGATCTTACCACTGTCACCTCTCAGTCTTCCCACATTAAATAATCATAGCTGTCCTTTCTGGTTTAAAAATTTATTAAATCATGACCCTGGATTTAATTTTTTTCCAGGTTTTGGAATATTTAGATCAAGTATTTTTGTTCTGATTAATCTTTGTATTCTAATAAAACATGCACACAGAGTTTTGCCTGTTATGGAAGCAACATCCATACCTATGCCTTAACTGGAACAACTGAGCACCAGTACATTACACTCCAATTTATTAACATGCCTCAGCAACTCCCGATGGGAACCAGGCATGGGTTTTCACGAGAGCATGGAAAAACATTTTGAGAACACAATAACAATCTGGTATGTGACATCTTTTAGACACTATAATGAAAAAGACCGTGGCAATTTTATGGGGACTTTATGGAAAATAATGAAGTATAGAAAATGTATGAGTAGAGCACTGTCAATGAAACTCTGCAATCAGATTATTTTTCTCCCAGGCCCTAACTCCTGCTTCATGATGCATAGCGTATATCACAACCTAGTATTTCCCAGTAGAGCCCATAACAGTGAGAGCTATTGATTAAATGTTAACCCCTTGACTTGGAAAGTTGAAATTTCACAAAGTGCATCCCGTTACCAGCAATGGTAATATGTCAGAAAGATCAACAATTCCAAGCAGTTGCTGCAACATGAATCTTTATCCGTAGATTGGAATTTAAATTAAAATAGTTGAAGCTTACTTTTCACTGTTCATAGTGGTAAAACAAGTACACTTCAAAATATAGTATTGGACAGTGTCTATGCAACCTATGCATACACACACACACATATATATTTATATATTAGTGATAGAATATCAAATTACCAAATTGCATATTACTAAATAAAAAATGAATATCAATCTGCATATGCAATTCAATATACTGTTATGCTAAAACATGTATGTGTGTTCTCAACTACTCACCACATTAAAATTGGCAGTTTCTGATAATTGGTTATTTGCATATATAATTATGGGAATTGCACACACACACTCAGTATATAAATGTGCATTTCTTTTTAACCTTAGAGTAAGCTAGTTTACTCTGAATTTCTTCATTGGTTTTCTTTCTGAAATTCAACTTCATCCTAACATTTTTTTTTCCCTAAAACCTTGACATCTTATCTGTAAGACAAGCTCACATATTTTCATTTTTTCTGATGAAATATTTATGAGAAGTAAGATTTTCTTTATCTGAAGAAAATATATAATTTAAGTCAGAAAACGTTCAGTTCCTACAAGCATAATTGGCAAATTTAGAAATAGGCAATTCTCAAAATATTCATTCAGATGAAAATCTCTGGGGTTCACACAGCAGAGTAAAACCTCAAGGTGAAAAATACTAGAATTCTCTGTAATGTGCTCTCTGGGTGGATACTTTTGACTTCATGATGCAACAACGATTTTATTCACAGTGCCTTATACTAAGAATGCTGTTAACAGAGAGGGCTTCAAGCCAAAAAAAAACATGAAGTTTTGGAAATTTTAGAACTGGGTCAAAACTTTATGGTTTTGTCCATTCATTTGATTTAGTTCTTTTATTTTCTTTACTGCATAAGAAAATAAAATTGATTGTAAGCATTGTTATATATACTAGTTTAATTTGTGCTATAAACACCAAGACTTGAAAACATTTAGATGCCTGCCTTCACTAGAAGTTACCTTTAAAATATATCAGGGGATAAACATGTCTACATTTCCCAGGGGCACTGAATCAAGACACAGCATTAATGAATCAGTGTGTAAAGCATTGTTGTATCTGCCTCAGAAATATTTGTAGGACATTCTAAAAACTTCTTCAGCAACACACCATCTCAGTCAGAGCCTCTATACATCAAATCCATGTTTATGCAGTAACCCATAAGGTTACTCCTTTGGAAAGTCCTTACCATGTTGTAGTCAATGGCAACAATATAATAGCTTTCATTTATCAGGAGCAGTGTAAAACCCAGACACTGTACTAAATAAGGTGGGAAGACAGGAGAAGTCCTCCAGAGTTGTACTTTTCATTACAGGGGTGTTCCACTGTAGTGGATTTTATGAAGTTGGGATTTTATGCAGTGTGCTTTTGATTTCTTATTTTTTATCTAGATCTATTCAATCAACACTTTAATTTACTCTCTGGGCAGGCTGCTAGTTACTGAGTGACAAGTTTTCAGTGCTTGCAAACAGTACACAGCAATATTCATCACAGAGAAAAGATATGCCTTGAAATGCTTTCTGCATTCTTGTTTTCCCCCACCCCACAATGTATTTCCTGAGGATAGGGGGTTATTTCTGACACTACAGAAAGGAGAATATAGTGGTCAGAAATCCTTTTACATTTTTAGGAATCTCGGTATGTTGTTCATAATGAAACTGTGATTACTGAACATTACAAAGCTCCAACTTAATCAATGAACAAATTACAATGAATATCAAATCTATAGGCAAAATAATTTGATGTCACTGCACAAATCCATCTGGAGGCTTTGCCAGAGAAAGTGTCACAACAGGCAGCTAAAGTTCCTTACTGGATTGCTTTAAAACCCGAGCTAGCTGGGCAGCATTGCACAAGCAGGGAAACCAGGCAAATGGTGCCTCAATTCCCTGTGCTCTCCTTTAGTTCTCTGTACAGGGAAATCAGCCACAGTTTTTGTCCTTGGTAAGTTCACTATGCAAAGGGACAGGTCAAAGTAAAGCACAGGAATGCAGTTCCTGAGTGTATTTCTCAGCGTGGACATGCTTTCGTGGTCTGAGCCTGGGTGGATCAGCCTTGCTGGACTACCACTGTCTCATCTGTGCAACAACAAGAATAAAATCAGGTTCCCCAGCTCGCCTTTTATTTAGACTG